>JAVIAB010000008.1:42005278-42121160 GCA_032433765.1 Megaustenia siamemsis | reverse complement strand
GATGGAGTAACTGATATACTGATCCTGGAACCATTGAAAAAACATACTGTTCTTTCGTGTTCTTGTAATAGCTTAGCCCCTCGTGGATGGTACACCGGTGGTCGATGTAGCCGCTCTTTCTTGTATTGCTGGCCGTGGACTATCTTGTCCTCGAATTTCTACGACAATATCTAGCTGTTCGGTCCACCGCGCGTACTTTCCGTTGTTAGTGTGGGCTTGTAGTGCCTTGCTTATTTCATGTCCATCTTCGTTGTCTTGGACTATTATTCAGACTTAACTACTACCATATATATACACATAGGGTAGACAATT
This sequence comes from Megaustenia siamemsis, assembly GCA_032433765.1. Classification (NCBI taxonomy): domain Eukaryota; kingdom Metazoa; phylum Mollusca; class Gastropoda; order Stylommatophora; family Ariophantidae; genus Megaustenia; species Megaustenia siamemsis. The sequence goes on along the minus strand of JAVIAB010000008.1, from coordinate 42,120,848 downwards.
ACATACAGAAGTCTCTCTTGGAATAAAAACTTTGTAACATTTTATTACATAAAGTTCAACATGACACTTCTTTAACACATAAAAATGTCCTGCGGTTTAGATATTCTCGCACGGGTAGCTACGTAAACTAACACTTAAAGTTCTGGTACCCCCCACACCGTGCTCCAGGACACGCTAGGTCTCTAAGTTCCACCTGTGATCTGACATGTCTCAGAGACGATCCGTTTAACTGGTCCTAACTGTTTATATAGACTATGTCCTTGCTATACAAAATACAAAAAAAAAATTGTAAACTCCAATGTTAAGTTAGTTCTATTATATAGCTATGAACATGGAGAACAACAAAATTGACAAACATGAAGATACGGACTTTCATTAATGGATGCTTACACAGAATAAAAGGATGGAAATGGCAGAACAAAATCACTAACATAGAATTATGAAAATACCAGTCAAATGCCAGTGGATAAAGAGATACAACGAAGATGATGGCGCTGGATAGGACAAACACTGAGAAAGCCAACTGAGAGTTTTACACAACAGGCCCTCTTTTTTATCCTCAGGGGAAAAGACAAAGTGGAAGACCAAGAAATTCTTGGAGAAGACAGGCAGAAGCAGAAATGAAGATGATGGGGAAGATATGGAATGACCTTAAAAGAATGGCAAGAAACAGAACGACTTGGAAAGTGTTTGTTGAAGACCTATGCTCCACAGGGAGCTAAAAGGTGGAAAAAGAAGATGTCCTTGCTACCACCGGAGTTTTCCAAGCTTCTCTCTTTAACCTTCCAGTCTCTCCCTTTTGTCTCTCTTTTTTGTCTTTTTTATTTGTCTCTCCCTTCTGGTCCATCTACTGTCCTTTATGTATCTCCCCTTTCAACCAATCAACAGCTACTTCCATAATTTCCCATCCAATGGGTTTACGTCATCTTACCTATCTCACCTTGACCTTACCCCACCTAACTCACTCTATCCGTGTTTATCACTTGTTTTCTAAACCCCGTGAATCTCTTACTATTCCCTTAGAACACAGTTCACTCCACTATCTCGTGCTTGACACTTCTTCACACATCCGGTGTTTATCACACTCTCTCCCCGCCGTTCCCAACCCTTCATTTCCTTACATTCACTGCTACAATTTACTTACTAATTTTAAACCAATGATCTCATCTACAATTAGGAAGAGAAGATGGAGGTATGTCGGAATTATGATGAGAAGAGACAACAAAAGAACTGCAAAACAAGCTCTTCTATGGGAAATAGCAGGATACAAGAAAAAAGAAAGACATAGAGAAACACTAAAAGAATACTTACAAGAGAAGCAAAGATGGCTGGCATAGACTCATTAGATCAGATCGATCATCTGGCCAGCAATAAAGAGGGGTGACAAAAAGACACTATAAGCCTTATACGATGTCTAGCGGCGCTGGGATGATTAAAGAATTTAGAAGGTGACGAAAGCAAATGTAATACTGTAGTATGAATACTATAGGTTTCTCAGGTTAAAAGTAACGTAAAAGTAATAAAATAACCTTATATCACGGGCTTAGCGTATTTAAGTGGAAATAAGCGGTGCTCCTTTTGTAATGACATGCTTTTGTAACCTTTTCTCAAGGCTAGAACACTACTAATGTTTACACCTGAGCCGATTATATTAATGGAATCACACCAGGGCACCTCAATCAAATCGTGAGAACAATGTAATATCAATGTTTAGTGGCAATGCAATGGCAGTGGAAAGAAACCAGTCCATTGATATATGGCACTTGTGTTAGTCTGACCTTCTCAGTTTTGTTTCTTCTTTAAAGAGATATGCACTCTCATAGCAATTGTCGTTAGGTAATGAAGTGTTCATTGTCTTCTCAATGAGATTCTAAACGTCCGGTGGAAAACACATCGCAAACAAATAAGTCGTCAGAATATAAGGTATTAACATCATCAAACAAGAAGTGAAAAGAATACGTTGGAAATAGCAAGGCTACATTCAACGAATGGAACGAAGCGCATCTAGCATTAACATAGGCACCACATGGTAAACGAACAAGCAGACCATTGGTGACATGGCGACGAACGATACATGAGGAAATGATAGAGGCTGGCAGGTCCTGACGAGGGTTGCTCCAAACCGGACTGGGTGGAGATCTCTTGTGAGCACTCTATGATTCGGTCGAAGTCCAGAGGATTATGAAGAAGAGTGAAGCGTTAGTGACTTCATAGAACTAAGCCTGAACTTTATGACATGGGATGGTCAGTCCCCTTCTTCCCAGCACCAGATACCTCTCGAATCTAGACTGGGGTGACCCTGAGATCCTTGTGGTCGGAACTATTGTGTTACCTTAGTTGGCATTTGAAGGGAGCCACGATAGCTCAGGGGTTAGTGAACTGGACTACAAAGGACAAGGGGTAGGGTTCAATCCCAACCGACGGCTTCTGGGTTCACCCAGCCTTTAATGGGTACCGGATTTTTTTCTCCTAAAGTGAAGCGGCACGGGCGTAATACCGACCACATTACCCCAAAAATCATGTGCCGAAGGTCTGTAAAATATATGGTCACTAACACCATATTCCTATACGCCACTTGGCGTGACGGGGGTACTTTACTTACTTTTACATGGCAGGAAACAGCCCGAGAGATAAGATCAGAAATGAAGAACTGAGAACAAAGTTAAGAGTAATTTCCGCCATAGAGTACATAAAGAAACAATATATAAAATAGTTTGGTGATGTGATAAGACAGAAAAATCCAAACACAACCAAGCGGGGCCTTTACAATAAACGTTGCGAGAACATCCGACTAAGGGGTCGACACTTGGGGGGGGGGGGGAGATGGATTGATGTGAATTAGAAATATAAAACATAACAGCTGCAGGGGCAACGTAAGACCGCGTAATAGATCGCCTCTCGACGTTGAAGGCAAATTAAGAAGGAAAGAACAAGAAGCAAAGGAGTTAAGTATTACACTTCAACGAACTGCATGTGCGTGGCCAATACTATTCATTGCTGTAATTTATCTTGCCCAAATCATTGGACCAGGTACCCATTCTTTTCAGTTCGGTTGACAAGAGATCGTCCAATGCTCCGTTTGATCATCAGGACATTTGACTGCTACTGCACTATGGACGCTGATAAATGTTCACTGTCACCGGACACTGATACTGTTAAATGTAGTCAATGGCCACAGTTTGGGAGTCATTCTATAAACTACCGCCGACTACATTTTTGAGACCTCTTCTATAAACTATCGCCGGTCCCATTTTTGAGACCTCCTCTATAAACTACCGCTGAATACATTGTTGAGACCTCTTCTATAAACTACCGCCGACCACATCTTTGAGACCTCTTCTATAAACTGCCGCCGACCACAGTTTTGAGACCTCCTCTATGAACAACCGCTGAATACATTGTTGAGACCTCTTCTATAAACTACCGCTGAATACATTGTTGAGACCTCTTCTATAAACTGCCGCCGACCACAGTTTTGAGACCTCCTCTATGAACTACCGCCGACCACAGTTTTCAGACATCTTCTATAAACTACCGCCGACCACATCTTTGAGACCTCTTCTATAAACTACCGCCGACCACAGTTTTGAGACCTCTTCTATAAACTACTGCCGATCACAGTTTTGAGACCTCTTCTATAAACTACCGCCGACCACAGTTTTGAGACCTCTTTTATAAACTACCGCCGACCACTGTTTTGAGACCTCTTCTATAAACTACCGCCGGTCACAGTTTTGAGACCTCTTCTATTAAGTACTGCCGATCACAGTTTTGAGACCTCTTCTATAAACTACCGCCGATCACAGTTTTGAGACCTCTTCTATAAACTACCGCAGACCACAATTTTGAGACCTTCTATAAACTACCGCCGATCACAGTTTTGAGACCTCTGCTGTAGACAACCGCTGGCTACACAGCGACCCCCGCTTTTGTCGACCCATTATGGCCTGCCTGCCAGCCGGCCTGCCCCCTCGGTCCAAACGCCTGATAACTTGTTTTACGTCTGGGCTGCCCAGCGTGTTTGTGAGTCGGGTGGTGGATCGGCCCAATACGTGTGGCGTCGCTTAAATGTGTGCTTCACCCTCGTCCCAGATGTGTACATCAGACCGGGCCATCCCTTCCTCCTTTTCGTCTGGTCATGTGGTATGAAAGGAATGGCTGTGCTCCATGCGGCCCTTTGCAGTATATTCGTCTACATAATTTCTTTGTGCCCGTCTTTCTTAAAGGACAGGAAGGTAAGGGAATTTTACCCTTAATTTACTAAAGACAATACTTTTGTGTGTACTTGTTTTCTTTTCTCTCTGCCCTCTCTATTTCTATCTCTCGCTCGGCTGTGTCCGCAAGTATTTGTCATGAGCTGTGACCAGGAATTGTTGACTCAGCTGTATAATTGAGTGTACTGATATTGTGGCACCTGACTAGACTCCGAGTGAGTGATGTACTAGTAGATTAAATTAGTGGTGGTTATGTAGCTCCAGCAAGGGAATTCCTATTAGTGGCACAGGACATCTCTAGAGATAACTTAGTATGTTATATGTATTTCTTATAGTACAATTATAATTTAGTTGTCTCATTGTAAGAAAACATTGCATAATTTATTTTCCTTCTCATCGGGTTGCATGTCCTTTGCCAAGCGTTGCACTCATCACAGCCCGGCAGAGATAATCAGAATATCTCTCTCTCTCTCTCTCTCTCTAGCAAGATCTCCCACTTCTTCTGTTGTGAAGTTCAAATTCAAGGTTTCATTGATTCTTCTTGGTCTGCCTATGTCTCGTCTTCCTGAAACCATGCCTTCTATTGTTATTGTTCTTTCCAGCCCATTGTGTCTTTTAAAACGTGGCCGTAGTATTTTTATTTCCACTGTAAGATGTGCGTTGCCAGTTCCTTCAAATATTTTGATCTTGAAATGTATCTTCATCGCTATCTTTCATTATTCAAGGTATAATAGGGACTTTTCTGCAGCTGTTTGTTTCAAATGAACTAATTTTCTTCTTTATTTTTGGCGAGATTGGCCATGATCAACAACTATATTATCTTATGTTGCTATCGATCGAGAAGTTGCCTCTCAGTAGGCTCAGTAGTTGTAATTTTACAGCCCTTGCTGTATTGTCATTTGTTCTTCATGACTGGCATTTGTACTGCTATGCATCTGTTTGCTTGTCTTCTTTCGATTTTTCCTTATCACATTCTTGAATTGCCTTGATCGGAACAATACACTGCAGTTATTTAATATTATAAACTTCTTGATGGTCTCACCCATATATCATTTTATTATAACTATTGTATCATATTGTTTTGACGTTTTTCGCCCCAGAGATAGCTTTGTAGTTATTGTTTATATCTGACTACATTCTTGATGTGGCTGTCCTCATGAACAAGAATTTGTGATGTCTCTCTCATTCATAGAGACGGACCTTCAGTTCTTGTCATAATTATCTTCTTTAGAGTATATCAGCTCCTCTTAGAATGTGTTTTCCCCATCTGATTTGTCATTTCCTCACATACTTTTGTCTGGAAATTTTATTGATGACTGAAATCAGCCCATAATACATAGGGCAAAGTTATATGTGTTCGGTTTTCCCCAACATATGGTGTAATGTACGTTGATAGTTCCTGTAGCTCGCTCGTTATGCGTACTTTTAATCCACGCTTTTAATCAACCCACAGTATTCTTACCTCGATTCTTGGTCCGGTTATTTCATCCTAATACCTATAATTTTATCAAATGAGGTTTTAGTTTAGATCATAGAGAGCTGTCATTATATCTTTCTGGAGGCAAAGGCGCGCCTCCCAGCACCAGAGCTGGAAGTTGTCAGCGACCACAGTTGATGGCTTGCGTCAGGATCGGTGAACCAAAACCATCCAGACCCTGCTCCACCTCTCCGTGGTGCCTCCAGTAACAGACTAACTTGTCTAGTCTGGCCAAGCGTGCAGGGATCAAAGAAGGAAGACAACCCGGTACTCAAAAATGTTGTGCTGAAGTCGGATGTGTTGGGCCGAAAGGCGCAAATATAACAGTTATACTGCAAACCACAACACAACGCAGACACGTCCACTACGTCCTTGTAAGGGCGGATGATGAAGAGGAATATTCTGGTCTACCACGAAACTCTAGAATACTTTAGTCATCGGGCGAACGCAACCAACCACCATATCTTTCTTATCTCAAGTCCAGATATTCCAGTCTTTGAGTCCACGAAGTAGATCTGGACATTGTCATCAACTCTTGACCAGAACATCAGATCTGTACAATTTTCAAAATGTTCGAATAAACTGGCCAAATATATCACTTTTTTTTTTTTTTTTTTTTTTTTTTTTGTTACCAGACTTCAGCACATAATTTGTGAGTACTCGAACGGACATATCTGTTGTTGTGTTTCTGAGAATCCAACCATGACGTGGAATAATCTTTATCAGCTAAGGCCCACTGATACTAACGCCAGCTGTCAGTTATGGGTCGCTGACAGCTTTCAGCGCATTCACTGCATTGCGTTCCCCGATTAGAGTCACACACTTTCGAAACGGCTACTGATAACCGACAACTCTAGATCAGGTGTGACGGAGTCGTAGAGGTCAAGGTCGCAGAATTATCGAGGTCACGGATAGCTGATTCCTCAAAGTAAATACTAGCAGAATCATCGAGGTCGGCGGAATTGACGGTTATGTAGCATTTAGTACATGCTCATTAGTACATTTAGCATCATGCTTCAGTTTCCTGTGATAATGTTAGCACCCTTGTTCGCTTGGATATGCCAGTTTTAACAGCACTCATTAGCTGGCCATGACAGCTTTAGCCACATTGTCCTGTATTACACAACCCATTTTTAGTATATGTTGTATATCATAGCATGTCTTATTATTGTGATACCCTACAGTGAATTGTGGTGGGTCTTTCATCATCAGTTTGCTGTGAACGTGACAGGGACATAACTAGAGTAAGCACTAAAACAACAGATAAATGACACCTCTAAATGTCCAGAACATGTGTGCTCTGTGAAGACTCGACTACGCAGTCTTGATTAAGTTCAAAAATGTATTCACACAACTTTCTAGTTATGCTTCACAAGCCCATCAGGATAAATACCTTGCTTGCACATAAAAGTCTTTCATTACACAGAAACGCTTGCTATGGCCATCTACCAACTACAGTAATGTATCAACTATTGTAATCCTATATTGTGTTTTAGGCAACTGCCGGGTGGTATGACACTTCGGATTATGTAAGATAAGCGTTAAAACTTCTTTCGCTGACACCAAATACATGCTCAGTAATATAACTTATGTGCCTAACATATAACTTATATTCCTGTTAAATGTGTATACTCCTAGCCCTGATTTCTCCAAATATCCTAAATCATTTCCTTGAAAATCCACTCCTCCAAAAGATCATGCTCTCTCGAATTAACTTTCTAAATGATCCCCTCTATCTTTTTTCCACACAGCTGTTGTTAAGTAGTGCGTCCGGCCCAGCTTAATAGTATTGACTATTTTCCATTGTTTAATCCTTGTCGTTATTGCATCCCCTGTCAAAACACGTGCAAGCGTTTTCAAACTTCCCTTCCATAACATCTTAGATGTGTTATTACCACATGGGTCGTACTTGTGCAAACGTTTTCATATATCTCCGCCCTAATCATCGAGTGGGTGTTATGTCATTTCCTTACGGATATAACATTTTAAATGTTTTGTACAAACCCTTTTCTAATCAATAAGCTGACCTATATAAATCAACAGTACAATAGCTGATACTACGACCCGAAATCTGATGTGTTGAACCATAATGTACAGATTGTATAGCCCCCGGCATAATGCATACCCCCACACCTGCTCTGTATGTGTGTGTGTGTGTGTTTTTGTTTTTTTTCAGCAAGTGAAAACTGATTTTAGTATTGTGTGTTTGTGCGTGTGTGAGTGTAACATAATTGCGAACCTCGGACTAGGTAAACTGATCTGTTCAAATTTCTATTGGCCCAAAACTAGGTGGGTGTTTGTCACATTTTGCTTGTTTGAAACAATATTGTTGTTGTTTATCGATAGCACATCTCCTCCTGGCTAGACACTTAATGAATGTTTCGTGTGCCAGCGTGCCTGGACACATCCAGTGACACTGGCAGGTCTCTGCGTCACCTTGAGCAGATAACACGCTGCTGTAGCAACTTGATCGTTCCGAGTGAAATCAACCTGGTTGGTGGGAGGGTTGTTTCACCCCCCACCCGGCTACCTTAAACATGTCACGTATTGTTGCATTCTGCTGGTCTAAATTACTGTGTTCCTGGGCTGTGTCTATAACATGAGGAAAGCATATATTGACATTACGTTGTACTTTCTCTCTTTCATTTTATTTTTTCCCTGTGCTGTCTCACGTTTTTCTGTCTTTTATTTTGTCATTCCTGTCTTAACTCTCACTCAATTTTATTCACTTTCTCGCTCTATCTCTTTCTGCACTGTTTTTCCCTCTACAGTATCTTTCTGTTCTCTGTCTCTGTCTTATTCTCCTTCTCCCTCCTCTCGTTTAAGATAAATTAAAACACAATACTGAAATTAGACCACATTAAGAGTTAATATGTGTTTTTCACAATCATCACTCTCATATAGCTTAGATAAACCGACGCTGAACAGATCATGAAGAAGGCAAAAACTCTAGTGTCAAGGGACCCAGCCTTCCCTTCTTTTGGTCCCACTTTCTTTATATATACACGTGTGTGTGTCCGCCCCATCAGGTTTACAAATGTATTGTATGTTTTTGTTGTTCCTGTATGTGTGTGCAAGATACTATTTGTCATGATTGCCATATTCTCTATTTAAAAAGTAATACCAATAGTGATATTGTATGACGATCAAATGGCCGAATCGATACAAGACCTAGCTCTCTCCAAAAATAAAGTGAACTACTGGTGGATTTTTAGAGGGGAAAAAATAATAAATGTAATTTTCTGTCCCTGTTGGATTACAACTTTGACTCGAAGATCTTCTTGCACTGGACATGCAGGCCTTCAAAGTTTCTTCTTCTGCATGTTCTACGTTGAAGTCTTGTAATTGTGCAAACTGGACTCCTACTACTTCATTATGGAGGGGTAAGAGCAACATCATGACACATGACGAGCAGGTCATTATAAGTGACGAGGTCACTCGTATATGTGTGTCCTGATTTTTTTCACCTCAATCTGCGAAGCGGCTGACACACTCCCGTCTTCAACAGGGTTGGATCTTGGTTTGACGTAGGAGTTTCTCTTCTTTTAGGTGGATGCCGGCCATGGCTGTTGGGCCCCACACCCTGCTCGTAGTGTTTCCTTTATCTTGAATTTCTACCAATAACGCTTCCTTATAGCCCTACAAAAATAGAATTTCAGAAAATGAAAAATATCTTATGTAACAAATCTATGTCAATAAAAATGAGGAAGAGAGTTCATCGGTGCTATTTAGAACCAGTTCTGACCTATCGAAGCGAATCATGGACAGTAGACAAACAAATGAAAAGACGATTAGAGGCCACAGAGATGGGATTTCTCAGAAGAATGTTGAAAGTTCCCTGGGCAGCTAAAAAGACCAATGAGAAAGTTCTCAAAGAGGCAAACACAAAAAGGGAGCTCTTAAAAAACATCACAAAGAAACAATCAACATTTTTCGGGCACACCATGAGAAGAGGAAAGTTGGAATACTTGGTTACAACTGGCAAAATAAAAGGAAAGAGAGATCGCGGACAACAAAGAGAGAAAATACTGGATAGCTTGGTGTCATGGCATGGAAAGCAGTCAACAGAACTGATACGATGCACTGTAGATAGAAGATTGTGGAGGGACATGATCACCTACGCCAACCGGTATGGCACATGATGATAGCCCTACATCTTTACCAACATCCCTCTCTTTCATCTCGACCTACTCCAGTACCTCCAATCTCATCGATTTCCCAGCACATCCAAAAATATGTTGACTCCACCACACGGTCACTTATTTCCCTGCCTGCTCGACCGTATGCGTGACTTCGCTCAGCCTGCCCAGCGTCTGTACTTGAACTGTTCCAGAATACATCAACATAAGTGTTAAAAGAGAGTGAACAGATTCGGAGTTCGGCATTAATCCTGAAAAATTCGTTTACCGGAACTTTATTATCCCATCAAGCAACAACGAAATCATACCGGCTTTGAAGCTCTGGCGTACTCGCATTTGTCAAATATATATATTATATTTATTATATGGAGATTAAAAAGAAAAACATTCCCTGAGTTATGAAGTTCAGAGTTTTGCCCTTGCGGCAATGAAGCAAAAAAAAAAAAAATGATAGTATTACCCAAAGTGAGCTTAGCTTGACATCGATCACGCCATCTTCAAGAGTTCATTTCTTGCTCTTCCAGGTTCGAGTTGCCGGCCTTTTAAGAACCATTAATTAACGTTTTGTAAGGAATAACAGATGGAAGATGTACAAAAGATGTGAGATGCAGAATGGCTCAGGCAAAAGCAGCTTTCCAAAAAAATGAGGAAGATACTATGCAATACATTTTTGACAATAGGAAGAAGAAAAAGAGATCTTAAATGTTACGTAGAGCCAGTCTTAACATATGGATGCGAGTCATGGACAATAGGACAACAGACAAGAAAATCAATGGAGTCTGTAGAAATGTGGTTTTACAGAAGAATGTTGAGAATACCATGGACAGCTAAGAAGAGAAATAAAGAGGATCTGAGAGAGGTCAAAGCAAAAAGAGAGCTAATTTCCAATGTTAGGAAGAAACAATCATCATTTTTTGGCCATGTAATGAGAAGAGAACAACTTGAATATATTGTAACAACTGGAAAAATTGAGGGACGAAGAGATAGAGGGAAGCAAAGAGAAAAAATACCAGACAGCTTAATAGAATGGCTTGGCAGAAGGTCAACAACAGAAATGATAAATAGCTGCCGAGATCGAAAGTTGTGGAGAGACATGATCACCTACGCCACTAGGCCCGGTACTTGATGATGATGATGATGATGAAGCTATAACAGCTACAGTACAACGTGATTAATTATAATAATATAATCTATATATATTATATATAATAATTATACACAAAGAATATAGAGTCCAAACAGTCCTGTTCACGCACGCGCAGCAATTCACTTTCGACTACGTGCTCAACACAGCGTGATAAATTCACAACACTTAAACTGCAACTCCAAATATTCTGAATAGCGCTTGCGTTGACACTTCATGTGATGACACAAGACCGTCGTCTAGATCTCGTACAAAAGTTTATTCACACAGTTCTTGAGTTACACTTCACAGCTCATCCAGGTACAGTCATTACACATATTTGCTTTGGCCGTCTATACATCTATCAAATTATATCATTTGTAGAAATTCTGTAATTGTGTGTTAGCTACTGCCGTTATTGTATGACACTCTACCAGGTTATGTAATTCTTCTTCTTATACTTTTTTAGCTCCCAGTATAGCATAGGTCTTCAACAAACACTTTCCAAGTAGTACTGTTTTTTTTGCCATTCTTTTAAGATCATTCCATGTCTTCCCCATCACCTTCATCTCTGCTTCTATCTGTCTTCTGCAAGAATTCCTTGGTCTTCCTCTTTGTTTTTTCCCCTGGGGATTCAAAAAAATGGCCTGTTGTGTAATACTCTCAGTTGGCTTCTGTAGTGTGTGTCCTATCCAGTGCCATCATCTTCGCTGTATCACTTTATCCACTGGTGTTTGACTGGTACATTTCCATAATTCTATGTTAGTGATTTTGTCCTGCCATTTCCATCCTTTTATTCTGCGTAAGCATCCATTAATAAAAGTCTGCATCTTCGTGATTGTCAATTTTGTTGTTCTCCATGTTTCACAGCCATATAATAGGACCGCCTTAACATTTGAGTTGAAAATTTTTATTTTAGTATTTAACCTAATTTCTTTGGATTTCCATATGTTTCCCAGTGCAATGAAAGCTCCTCTTGCTTTTGATGTCCTTATTTTGGTATCATTTTCTGTTCCTCCTTCTTTATCTATATTACTACCCAGATATGTGTAAGATTGTACATCTAATAGTGGTAATTCTCCTAGTTTTATTTGGTTATTGCCAACTGTATTAATTCTCATAATGTTGGTCTTATCTCTATTAATCTTCAGTCCTAGCTGTTGTGATCTCTCATCAAGTATGCTCATTTTATCCTGCATTTATTGATGGCTGTGTGAAAGGAGAGCTATGTCATCAGCAAAGTCTAAATCATCAAGTTGTTTGGTCAGTGACCACTGGATCCCATTTCTGTTGTTTTGAGTTATTTTCATAATCCAATCTATGGCCAGTAGAAAGAGACAGTAGAAAGAGAAATGGAGACAGAAGGCATCCCTGCCGTAGTCCTGTTCTTATTTGAAATGCTTCTGTAAGCTGTCCTTCATACACCACACTACATTTCGTTCCTTCATACATTGTTTTTACCAGGTTAATAAACTTTATGGGGATTCCGTAATGACTCAGCAATTTCCAAAGCATTCTTCTGTCTAAACTATCAAATGCCTTTTCGTAATCTATGAATCCAATATAAAGTGGGGATTTTAGTTCTAAACTTTGTTCAACTATTATACGTAGAGTAGTTATTTGATCAACACATGATCTATTCTTCCTAAAACCTGCTTGTTCATCTCTCAAATGTTTCTCTACGGCCTCTTTTAGTCTCTCCAGAATGATTCTGCTTAATATTTTTCCTGGCACTGAAGTAGCATAATTCCCCTATAATTTGCGCACTCCTGTAAACTTCCTTTCTTTGGTAGTTTGATCATATAACCTTCTTTCCAGTCTTTAGGTATTTCTTTCCTCTCCCAAATTTTATCTAATAGATTATGTAACATATGGTAGAGGTGTTATCTGCTTTGATGGCTTCCAAAGGAATTTCATCTGGTCCTGTGGCTTTACCATTTTTTAATAGCTTGATGGCTTTCATTATTTCTTCTTTGCTTTGTTTTCCACAGTTAACATGTAACTCTTCTTCTGCTGGTTGTATATCTGGAGGATTATTTGAGCCGGGTCTGTTCAAAAGTTCTTCAAAGTGCTCTTTCCACCTCTCCATTTGTGCCATTATATTACTAAGCAGATTTCCTTTCTTATCTTTAATAAAGGCATTATCTGTTTGTATTTTCCACTTAATTTCTTTGTGCTGTTGTACAATTCTTTCATATTCCTTTATTTGCTGCTTCTTCTGCCTCTTTAGCTAGTTCATTTATATATTTCCTCTTATCCCTTTTAATGCATCTTCTCACTTCTTTGTTCACCTCTGTGTAAACTTCCTGTGTCTTGGCTTTGTTACTTCTCGTTTTGCTTTTATTTATGTCTGCTTTCTTGTTCTTTCTTTCTTTAATTTTATCCAGGGTCTCTGCTGATATCCATGCCTTATTCTAGCGTTCTCTTTTCCCCAGTGTTTCTTCACATTACTCTTTACATATATCTTTTACCTGTTTCCAATGATCTTCTATATTTATTGTATTTTCTAGTTGTTGGCGGACTTGGTATTTGTTTGATATTGTGACTGCAAATTCATCTTAATTCCTTGTTCTTTAAGAAACCCTATTTTGAAATACTTTCTACCCCTTATTCGCTGTAGTATACCTTGTTAATTTAATATTAAGCTTGGCTATAAGAAGATGATGATCAGAAGCTACATCTGCCCCTCTATATACTTTTACATCCTGTAAGGATGACTTAAATTTATTATTAATACATATGTGATCAATTTGATTTTCCGTTCTATGATCTGGTGACACCCATGTAGCTTTGTGTATTCTTTATGTTGGAATATTGTTCCTCCTAGGCTCACTTGATTAAGGGCGCAGAAATTCACAAATATCTCTCCATTCTCGTTTATATCTCAAGTCCATGTTTTCCCATAATCTCTTCGAAGCCTCTGTTGTCTGATCCTACTTTAGCATTTAGGTCTCCCATCAAGATTATAATATCCTTGGCTCGCCTTGCATTCATCTGACATTGTAGCTGTTTATAGAAATCATCTTTAACTAAATCATCCTTATCGTTGGTTGGTGCATAGCATTGCATAATGTGTAATTTTATTTTGTTTTTGGTTGTTTTAAATGTCGCTCTCATTAGTCTTGGTCCTACTGGTTCTTTAATTACACCCACATAACTTTTTGTACTTAGTATAAAATCACACATTCGATAATATGGCTTCTGTGCATAAATTATATCACAACTTCTATGAAATCTGTATATTCCTAACCTTGATTTCCTTAATAAGCACTGATCGCTTTTTAGACCCGAAATATTCATCTCCCTTTGAAATAAATCTGTATGATCATTTGCTAAATGATATATCACTTCTTTAACCTCATCTTACTATTAACTCTCCTACCTTCCTTCTGGACTTGTACCTTTAGTTAACTAACGCTTCCTTTAAATAGCCTCGCAACAAATCCTGGCTCCGCTCATGTTTCTCCAATCGCATACAAAGGTTTCACTTCAAAGGCAAATCGAAACCAGATTTCAGTGGGTTGCTTACGAGCTACGTAACTTATATCTGATTTTTGCTGCTGAGATATTTGCTTATCTGTTTACTTTCGTTTCGTGCATTATCAGCATCTCGCATCAGTATCAAACATTTTACCTGTTAAAGCCGCGCCTAAAACATGGTGTGGGTGCGGTCAAAACGTTTATGTCTATGTTTACTTTCACATAATGTCTGATGATAGTATTAAGTTTGAGGTAACCAACAATGGTCTCTGCGGAATACTATTACAAGGGTTGAAAATACGTAGGGGAAAATCGACCAGCTTGATGATAATCATCGAATTCACGATCTTAATTTTTATATGAGCCCATATATATATATATATATTATATATATATATATATATATATATATATATATATATATTCCTATCCATTCTATAGGGTGTTTATAAAGTCTCACTACACTTGGTATCTAGGTCAATTGAAAAAAATGTTTATGACGTCATCACAATATGTGCTCAATGGTAAGTTCACTTGTTGCGACAGTTTTCTTAATGACTTGTCTGGACTTTTAAGGATTCTGTCTTGGATATCTAAACATATTTCATCATTCACAGCTAGATCATCGTTATCTTCCACATTTCCAGTAGCAATAAACTTATTCAACAAATTTCATTGACAGTGGGAGCACATATTGTGATGACGTCATAACTTTTTTTTTCAAATTGACCTAGATACTAAGTGTAGTGAGACTTTATAAACACCCTGTAATTGAAATTTTGTTGACAGTAATAACAATAGAGATTATTCTGACTAATTATGACCAATGTAGTAGTTTAAAATAGAATATAAAAATCTGTAACTTAAAAACTGTACTATTTGTAATATACGATAATCCTAGTTTTGCTTTAATGTAGACCGTTTTATTAAAAGTGTAATGTATTTTAACCAAGACTAACATGGACGAGTCGCATAAAAAGATGGACAAATCAGCCTGTCACCAACCTACACCATCAAAGCAAAGATAGAGCAGAATGGTGCTCCGTGGTAGCCAACCTTCGTTGCGGAGACGGCACTCGATGATGATAATGTGTTACACAAAATAATACTAGAGTAGGTTCCACTTAAAACACTAGTTGTTAAATCTCAAATAATCGTCATTATAAATGTGTATTTTTTAATTTAGGACTTTTGACGAAAGCTCACTTTCTTCTCTGCGACATTTTGAATAAAGTTTTCTTGAGTTCGTCATATCGCTAAGAGGAAAAAAAAAACAAATTAGCAAAACCAATTTATTGTTTGTAAATCTGAATGATGTAAGAACGATTGATGTTTGTTTGACAGTTAACAATATTTAAACCCATCGATTTCAAGATGGGTCATTTGAGTTGGATATTGGGAGCGTTGTGTTCTTTCTTCAAGTGAAGAATTCTTATTTATAAGCATAATTTATATTTATTTTGGAGTATATAGGTGGGTGGATACCATATAATTGTAAACGTCTTGTGATGGTAATCTGGTTTAAATAATGCTATTTTTCCTTTTGCCTCTTATAGGTAAAACTAGTTAACTTTTATCAGTTGTTAAATTTAAAATTGTTAAAAACAGTTAAATTTTGTGAATTACCATGCAGGTCCCTTAAGATCCCGCCCAAAACGGGCCATCCAGCACCTGAGCTGAGTTGATGTCAGCGACCAAGGACTGTTCCCACCTGTACCTGTAAGCGGTAATCATGGACACGGTCTATTCTGTAAGGTCAAACGAGTAGGGATGGAAGAGGGAAATGAACTGGTACCGGAAATGCCATGCTGAAGTCCGGTGTGTTGAGCCGAAAGATGCAAATATCACAGCCAAAACACAAAACAACTCATCTATTCCCACTAAATGTCCTTTTTTGGGGGGGACGGACAATGTAGAGAATTATGCGTTCTTGTAATAGTTATCTCTTGTAATAGTCATCAGATGAATATCAGAATGAGAAAGATTTCTTTCTGTCTGTTTTTTCTGTGTATTTTTTGTTCTCGAATATTTTCTTTCTCTTGCCCCAATGTTTCAGATGCCCTCTTCACATTTTTTAAATTATGATTTTTTTTTTTTTTTTTGGCATCATTTCCATCTTAATTAAAGGTTTGCGAAATTTTGGCTTATTTAAAGCTGCTGTGAAATTCGTAATCTCTAGAAATATTCTAAGTTTATTTTCGGTGTTTTATCACTTCATTTTCGAAAAATGCGGCAAATACTTTATTTTGTAAGACATAGGATAGAGTCATAAGAAAAATGGATTCGTTTGATGGTATAAAAATTATTGAGTCAGACAGGAAACAATTAGTCTGATGGTATAAAAAAAAATAAATGAGTCGAGCAGGAGGAATATAGAAGAGGTTACTTGATAGGAGCCTAGGTGCAGATTTTACGGGAACTCGGTGGCAACACTCTTAGGAAGCAGTCAACACGGTCAGGGGAGAAAAAGATATAGCTACTGTTGTTACCTGTCACGCATGTTGTAAGGTGTGATTATGGAGGATGAGATCAAGGTCTTCCCAGGTGCTACAGATCTTATGCATCTGAATCAATTTTCAGTACTTTTGCTATAGTGTGTGGCAGGCGTCATTGTGGCGAATATGCTGAGGAGGGGATAAGAGCACTAGTGTGCTCTCCGTTGTACAGTGAATATGCTCTGTTGACAGGAAACTAAGTGACAGCAGCGCACGCCCACCTGTTCAGTCCTGCACACGCCTCCTGCTCTATCGAACATTGCGTCATCAATTCATTCACTTCATATCTCCGCTAGCTTGTGCGCAAAGGTCACGGCACTCATGATCTACATATTGAGAACAGCAGGGAATGTTCGCTGCCGATAAGATTTGTTTGCCGCGACGTGTGTCCAGGCCTCAGACTTCACTTACCTGTCAGTGCACACACTGCACCTAATGTCAACTTGCCTTGCTGCAGTTCAAACATTTATCCAGCACTTGAAATATTTAGTATCTAACCTTGAGGATATCGAAATCATATAGTACTTTGGATATGTATTATTATGGACCTTGGTAGCCTAATTGGGAAAACACTCGACTGGGCTACCGACGTTCGGACAACCCGTGTTCAATTCCCGCTGGAAGCAGTGTGAATTGTACTCGTGGTTAGAAAAAGAAATACTCCCTCGGTCGACCCAGCCGCTGGAAGAAATGGGTACCAGGGTATTACTCTGGGACGGTGAGGATTGCTGCATCGCATCGTGAGTTTCTTGAAGCGACAATATCCAGAAGTCTCCGAACACTTCTGGATTAGGCGGCTGAGCACATATGGGTGAAAACTCACGTGCTAATACGCTATCTCGTACTCTACCTTACCTTATGTATTATTATTTAGCACTTTGGGGGTGTGTGCAGTTATGTGTATGGAAGGCAATTCTGAAAAATGTTGCGCTGGTGTCGGATGAATGGGCGGAAAGGTGCGGATGCTTAATTCTTGTTGTGTAACGCATATACGCTCATTTGAACGTACTTTTAAAGGTGGACAACGACGATGGGTAGTCATGGGGGGAACGCTGCGGAAGATGAAGACGAAAGTTGGAGGACCAGCTAACGCCAAATGCGGAGTTTGAAAGTGTTAACAGCAAGGAAGGGCATCACCCTCACCAGCAGAAGCTGTGAGATAACATAGTAAAGGTTATACTTTACTGTCCCTCAATATTAGATATTGCAAGTTAGTACTTTACTGTCCATCAATATTAGATATTGCAAGTTAGTACTTTACTGTCCATCAATATTAGATATTGCAAGTTAGTACTTTACTGTCCATCAATATTAGATATTGCAAGTTAGTACTTTACTGTCCATCAATATTAGATATTGCAAGTTAGTACTTTACTGTCCATCAATATTAGATATTGCAAGTTAGTACTTTACTGCTCATCAACATTAGATGTTGCAGGTTATACTCTACCTTTGAAGTGAATGAGGAGGAGGCAAGAGCAGATAACGCTCCGGAGTGACGCATCTATAGAAGCGATCAGTTGGGGGATAATGATGGACCGCTTTAAAGTTACTTAGTTTATTACACATCTTTCATATTGTTAAATACACATTCGACTATGTTGTTGTTTTTCTATAGACTTATTTCGAGAATCTTATCTAAAGTGACAGCTGTTTAGAGCTACCAAAACTCAAGTTCTGAAATGCGACAAACACAAAGCGTTTAAAAAGTGTGCGTCCCATTTGGACGCGCTTCCTTTAAGATGTTCAGATTTGAAGAAAAAAAAAAATCAAAGTACTTGTACTGTTCATTTTGCTGTACACAGAAAGTCGTTTCTCGATGTTCAAACTTGCCAACTGTTGTAACACTTTGCATAAATACAGCCCCACACCCCTTTTGTGTTTAATAAACATTTATAAATGAACTCCCGACTTGCAAGAACCCATGTGATTAGTTTCTCAATCCCCTATCCCTTGCAATCTATCACTTTCTGTTTGCCCAATTTTGTTTGTAAGGCCCGCGTTATTTAGTGTACGTTTATTTGTTTTGTTTACGCATGACGACGAGCTTCCACTAAGTTCCTGGTATTTATAACATGTAACATGATAGTAGTATACAAGGGTCCAACTGATTATCATTTAGGCGCTAAATTAACAAAGATATATAGTAGGCGCGCGGCGCGCCTAATGTACCGTAGGTGCAGGGGGAGTTTACCGTGACATTTCGTGTCCACATGTTGACCTCTAGTCTCGGTGACCCCGGAAGTGACCTGCTTATGTCTGGTGTGCGCTGACTTTGGAGCGCTTGGTGTACTTGAGCGATAGTGATAGGTTAGTAGATTATACAACATCAATGAAAAACGATCAATATAAAACAGAAGACGAAGATATATTTTTATTCTTTTATTATCTCAATAGGTGTATAACATACATTGATATTATATAACATTACAAACATATTCAGTACAGTGAGTCAATATATAGTACATGGATAACATTTATTTATAGTTATGTAGTTGGGTGTCTGCTTAGCGTTGTGTCATAAATGAATCATAAGGGGTGAAACTGTTAGAGATTGCTGGGTAGTCTAAGCTGGTAGTGTAAAGAGTTAAATATCTAGAGGAGTTGTCGAGACGTTATCATCAGCTACCTTTCTTTTTATATAGAAATAGGAAAGAGCATTTCTTGTTTGACTGTAGGAAAATATGGAATTATTTAAGACTTTGAAACCTACATTTTTCCCACCCTTGGCCTTTTGCGTGGCGAGAACCTCTAAAAACATATCTTTATCTAAGTTGTTGTGTTGCTTGCTTAGCCCTTTACAACTGATTTTATCATAATCCCCACTACAATGGTACGTCTTACTACATAAGCTAACAAGAGCTGTCCCTTCGTACTCTAGTTTAAAAAGCCCAGGCGTTCGTTTGGTGTACGCTTTAACACCCTTACAGTTTATACAGTCTGTCTTGCTAGTATGTTCATCGCAGCGATGGGTGTATGGAGGTCGCCTAGTGTGTAATAAGGGCTGTATAGGGGTCGTCTAGTGTGCCGTGATGGGTGTGCGGAGGTCGTCTAGTGTGTCATATTGGGTGTATAGAGGGCGTTTAGTGTGTCATGATGGTTGTATAGGGGTCGTCTAGTGTGTCATGATGGTTGTATAGGGGTCGTCTAGTGTGTCATGATGGTTGTATAGGGGTCGTCTAGTGTGCCGTGATGGGTCAATGGAGGTCGGCTAGTATGTCGTGATGGGTGTACGGAGGTCGTCTAGTGTGTCATATTGGGTGTATAGAGGGCGTTTAGTGTGTCATGATGGTTGTATAGGGGTCGTCTAGTGTGTCATAAGGGTTGTATAGGGGTCGTCTAGTGTGCCGTGATGGGTGTACGGAGGTCGTCTAGTGTGTCATATTGGGTGTATAGAGGGCGTTTAGTGTGTCATGATGGTTGTATAGGGGTCGTCTAGTGTGTCATGATGGTTGTATAGGGGTCGTCTAGTGTGCCGTGATGGGTCAATGGAGGTCGGCTAGTATGTCGTGATGGGTGTACGGAGGTCGTCTAGTGTGTCATATTGGGTGTATAGAGGGCGTTTAGTGTGTCATGATGGTTGTATAGGGGTCGTCTAGTGTGTCATGATGGTTGTATAGGGGTCGTCTAGTGTGCCATGATGGGTGCATGGAGGTCGGCTAGTATGTCGTGATGGGTGTACGGAGGTCGTCTAGTGGGGTATGATGGTTGTATGGAGGTCGTCTAGTGTGTCATATTGGATGTATAGAGGGCGTCTAGTGAGTCATGATGGGTGTATGTAGGTCGTTTAGTGTATCGTGATGGGTGTATGGAGATCGTCTACTGTGTCGTGAGGAGTGTATGGGGGTCATCTGGTGTGGTATGTGGGGTGTATGGAGGTCATCTAGTGTGATATAAGGCTGTATGCCGGGCGTCTAGTGTGGCATGAGGGTTGTATGGCGGTCACCTAGTGTGGCATGAGGGCTGTATGGCGGTTGTCTGGTATATCATACTTTAATCAACCAATAAGAAAAATGAAGGAACATTACATTCAACATTACTTATCTTAACTACTTTACATCAATACAGTTGAATAACGTGTTATCGTTAAGTCTTACCATACTTTAAGAGAAAACATTCAAACTTACAGTATAAAATATAGTCTCAATCATCTACACTGAATATAACCTATTATCGATAACCCTTAACATACTTTAAGAGAAAACAAGCCAACTTACGGTGCAAAACTCCGCTAGACTGAAGTGTAGTATGACCTTCCTTGAATCAACCAAACTTATAACGCCGTCTAGTTTAAATATAGCCTGGTAAGAAATGAATAAATTAGCCAATCAGCGAGTGACTATGCCAGCATCGACTGATACCTGGATCAACCAATCAGAGAAGAGTATTAGTATAGGAGGCGGAGCAAAGAAATGACTGACAAGTGGATTAACCAATCAGAGAAGTGCGTTAGCCCAAGCGTAGGTAGTGGCTGTCGGGTCAGCAGTGGGGGAAAAATGTTGGGTGGTGGATTACTTGAACTCGTTTTTGACCCCTGAGGCAATTCCAGAAGAGTTCTATGACCTCATTTTGACCGCTGAAGGCTTTAATACCAATGTTTTCCACTTCAACGAACGACATACATCATTAAAGGTGATTACTTCAGCTCTTAGACTTTGGAGTTCCATATCTTTATCACTTGATTGAATGACAGACAACAGTAAAGATGATCATTTCAGGTAAGAAAACTTAGTTCCAAACCCTAAAATTTCTACTCATAGTCACAAACTTTGATGCAAAACCTAACAATCTAGTCCCAAAGTGATACTAGTTCGACACGACAGTCGTAAATGTTATATGCAAAGTCCAAAAGTTTGTCAAAAAGACAACCTTAACTCAAAATAGTTAGACACAAAGCCCAACAATTTATATGCAAAGTCTAAAAAGTTACTCCAAAAGACAACTAATGTAACACTTAACCCAAAATTTCGTCGCATAACCAAACAGTTGAACTCAAAAGCCTAAAAATTTAGTCCCAAAGTGATACTAGTTTGACACAAAAGTCGTAAATGTTTATGCAAAGACCAAAAGTTTGTCAAAAAGACAACCCAAACTCAAAATAGTTAGACACAAAGCCCAACAATTTATATGCAAAGTCCAAAAAGTTACTCCAAAAGACAACTAATGTAACACTTAACCCCAAAATTTCGTCGCATAACCAAACAGTTGAACTCAAAAGCCTAAAAATTTAGTCCCAAAGTCGTAATTGTTCGACACGAAAGTCGTAAATGTTATATGCAAAGTCCAAAAGTTTGTCAAAAAGACAACCTAAACTCAAAATAGTTAGACACGAAAGGTCAAAAAGTATATGCAAAGTCCAAAATGTTACGTCAAAAGACAACTAATATAACAACAAGCCCTAAAATTTCGTCGCGTAACCAAAAAGTTGAACTCAAAACCCTACAAAATTTAAACCCAAAGGCAAAATAGTTAGACACGAAAGACCAAATAGTTATATTCAAAATCCAAAAGTTTGTCAAAAAGACAACCCAAACTCAAAAGTTTGTCAAAAAAGACAACCCAAACTCAAAATAGTTAGACATGAAAGGTCAAAAAGGTATACTCAAAGTCCAAAATGTTACTTCAAAAGACAACTATTATAACAACAAGCCCCAAAACTTCGTCTCATAACCAAAAAGTTGAACTCAAAACCCTAAAAAGTGTCCACTTATCAACCAAAGTCTTTAATACAGCTGAGAAAACCCTAATAAATAATTACAATTTACTAAAA
Organism: Megaustenia siamemsis; assembly: GCA_032433765.1. Lineage (NCBI taxonomy): Eukaryota > Metazoa > Mollusca > Gastropoda > Stylommatophora > Ariophantidae > Megaustenia > Megaustenia siamemsis. Next base: position 42,098,150 of record JAVIAB010000008.1, on the reverse strand, counting down.
ATGTTGCCCTTGATGATAGTTGCGACTGTGTCTAAATCATTATTGAAAATATTCATAGAACTCTAGTAAAAACCAAACACACTAAAACACCACATTGAAAGAATGAACTTAAAGTTCACGCCGCTGTCACAACTCTGCTAAGAAAAGTACTGCAAAGCATGAAAGTTATGTCCCTTGCTATAACTCTACTAAACGAAAGTATTACCAAACACGTAGGTTACACTCCTACCATAACCCACTAAGAAAAACAAGATTTTGCTTAAAATACCACATTTATAATTGTTACGCCCCTTGTCCCTTTATGAGGGGACGCCCATGAAACTGTTAGAAATAGTAAATTTAACCTAGTGGCATACCCCGGATGTTATATTAGACATCCCCATAGCAAAAATTTACTTAAAACTCACTTTTATGGTGGTTACCCCCTGACCCATTTTTGAGGGCTACGCCCATGAAACTGTTAAAAATAGTAAATTTAACAGCTAGGGTTACTCCAAACTTTATATTAACCATCCACATAGCAAGAATTTACATAAAAACAATTTTGAAATTACTACCCCTGTACCCATTTTTGGCGGTTACGCCCATGAAACTGTTAAAAATAGTAAATTTAACATATAGACATACCCCAAACTTTATATTAAGCATCCCCATATCAAGAATTTACATAAAAATCACTTTTGAAATTACTACCCCTGTACCCATTTTTGGCGGTTACGCCCATGAAATCGATAAAAAATTGAAATTTAACACCTAGACATACCCCAACTTCATTTTAGTCATCGCCGTATCAAGAATTTACATAAAAATCACTTTGAAATTACTACCCCGGTACCCATTTTTGGCGGTTACGCCCATGAAACTGTTAAAAATAGTAAATTTAACATATAGACATACCCCAAACTTTATATTAAGCATCCCCGTATCAAGAATTTACATAAAAACAACGTTTGAAATTACTACCCCAGTACCCATTTTTGGCGGTTACGCCCATGAAATCGATAAAAAATTTAAATTTAACCTCTAGACATACCCCAAACTTTATATTAAGCATCCCCATATCAAGAATTTACATAAAAATCACTTTTGAAATTACTACCCCTGTACCCATTTTTGGCGGTTACGCCCATGAAACTGTTAAAAATAGTAAGTTTAACATCTAGACATACCCCAAACTTTATATTTAGCATCCCCGTATCAAGAAGTTACATAAAAACAACTTTTGAAATTACTACCCCTGTACCAATTTTTGGCGGTTACGCCCATGAAACTGTTAAAAATAGTAAATTTAACCTCTAGACATACCCCAAACTTTATATTAAGCATCCCCATAGCAAAAATTTACATAAAAACAACTTTTGAAATTACTACCCCTGTACCCATTTTTGGCGGTTACGCCCATGAAATCGATAAAAAATTGAAATTTAACCTATTGGTATACCTCAAACATAATATTTGACACGCCCATGTATCAAATTTACCTGAAAAATCAATCAAAAATTAGTAGTATATATCTAGTGATAGGACCGTGGAAACTTCCGCCAGCGGCAGAATATTTCTTATATAAATAGTCTACCGGAAGATTTTTTTACTGCTTCCAGGAATATTCCTTATATAAATAGTCTACCGGCAGATTTTGTTTTTTCTTATATGAGAGTCTACCCGGCCAATCACTAGATATATACTACTAATTTTTGATTGATTTTTCAGGTAAATTTGATACATGGGCGTGTCAAATATTATGTTTGAGGTATACCAATAGGTTAAATTTCAATTTTTTATCGATTTCATGGGCGTAACCGCCAAAAATGGGTACAGGGGTAGTAATTTCAAAAGTTGTTTTTATGTAAATTTTTGCTATGGGATGCTTAATATAAAGTTTGGGGTATGTCTAGAGGTTAAATTTACTATTTTTAACAGTTTCATGGGCGTAACCGCCAAAAATGGGTACAGGGGTAGTAATTTCAAAAGTGATTTTTATGTAAATTCTTGATATGGGGATGCTTAATATAAAGTTTGGGGTATGTCTAGAGGTTAAATTTAAATTTTTTATCGATTTCATGGGCGTAACCGCCAAAAATGGGTACTGGGGTAGTAATTTCAAACGTTGTTTTTATGTAAATTCTTGATACGGGGATGCTTAATATAAAGTTTGGGGTATGTCTATATGTTAAATTTACTATTTTTAACAGTTTCATGGGCGTAACCGCCAAAAATGGGTACCGGGGTAGTAATTTCAAAAGTGATTTTTATGTAAATTCTTGATACGGCGATGACTAAAATGAAGTTTGGGGTATGTCTAGGTGTTAAATTTCAATTTTTTATCGATTTCATGGGCGTAACCGCCAAAAATGGGTACAGGGGTAGTAATTTCAAAAGTGATTTTTATGTAAATTCTTGATATGGGGATGCTTAATATAAAGTTTGGGGTATGTCTATATGTTAAATTTACTATTTTTAACAGTTTCATGGCGTAACCGCCAAAAATGGGTACAGGGGTAGTAATTTCAAAAATTGTTTTTATGTAAATTCTTGCTATGTGGATGGTTAATATAAAGTTTGGAGTAACCCTAGCTGTTAAATTTACTATTTTTAACAGTTTCATGGGCGTAGCCCTCAAAAATGGGTCAGGGGGTAACCACCATAAAAGTGAGTTTTAAGTAAATTTTTGCTATGGGGATGTCTAATATAACATCCGGGGTATGCCACTAGGTTAAATTTACTATTTCTAACAGTTTCATGGGCGTCCCTCATAAAGGGACAAGGGGCGTAACAATTATAAATGTGGTATTTTAAGCAAAATCTTGTTTTTCTTAGTGGGTTATGGTAGGAGTGTAACCTACGTGTTTGGTAATACTTTCGTTTAGTAGAGTTATAGCAAGGGACATAACTTTCATGCTTTGCAGTACTTTTCTTAGCAGAGTTGTGACAGCGGCGTGAACTTTAAGTTCATTCTTTCAATGTGGTGTTTTAGTGTGTTTGGTTTTTACTAGAGTTCTATGAATATTTTCAATAATGATTTAGACACAGTCGCAACTATCATCAAGGGCAACATTTTTAGTAAATTGTAATTATTTATTAGGGTTTTCTCAGCTGTATTAAAGACTTTGGTTGATAAGTGGACACTTTTTAGGGTTTTGAGTTCAACTTTTTGGTTATGAGACGAAGTTTTGGGGCTTGTTGTTATATTAGTTGTCTTTTGAAGTAACATTTTGGACTTTGAGTATACCTTTTTGACCTTTCATGTCTAACTATTTTGAGTTTGGGTTGTCTTTTTTGACAAACTTTTGAGTTTGGGTTGTCTTTTTGACAAACTTTTGGATTTTGAATATAACTATTTGGTCTTTCGTGTCTAACTATTTTGCCTTTGGGTTTAAATTTTGTAGGGTTTTGAGTTCAACTTTTGGTTACGCGACGAAATTTTAGGGCTTGTTGTTATATTAGTTGTCTTTTGACGTAACATTTTGGACTTTGCATATACTTTTTTGACCTTTCGTGTCTAACTATTTTGAGTTTAGGTTGTCTTTTTGACAAACTTTTGGACTTTGCATATAACATTTACGACTTTCGTGTCGAACAATTACGACTTTGGGACTAAATTTTTAGGCTTTTGAGTTCAACTGTTTGGTTATGCGACGAAATTTTGGGGTTAAGTGTTACATTAGTTGTCTTTTGGAGTAACTTTTTGGACTTTGCATATAAATTGTTGGGCTTTGTGTCTAACTATTTTGAGTTTGGGTTGTCTTTTTGACAAACTTTTGGTCTTTGCATAAACATTTACGACTTTTGTGTCGAACTAGTATCACTTTGGGACTAAATTTTTAGGCTTTTGAGTTCAACTGTTTGGTTATGCGACGAAATTTTGGGGTTAAGTGTTACATTAGTTGTCTTTTGGAGTAACTTTTTAGACTTTGCATATAAATTGTTGGGCTTTGTGTCTAACTATTTTGAGTTAAGGTTGTCTTTTTGACAAACTTTTGGACTTTGCATATAACATTTACGACTGTCGTGTCGAACTAGTATCACTTTGGGACTAGATTGTTAGGGTTTTGCATCAAAGTTTGTGACTATGAGTAGAAATTTTAGGGTTTGGAACTAAGTTTTCTTACCTGAAATGATCATCTTTACTGTTGTCTGTCATTCAATCAAGTGATAAAGATATGGAACTCCAAAGTCTAAGAGCTGAAGTAATCACCTTTAATGATGTATGTCGTTCGTTGAAGTGGAAAACATTGGTATTAAAGCCTTCAGCGGTCAAAATGAGGTCATAGAACTCTTCTGGAATTGCCTCAGGGTCAAAACGAGTTCAAGTAATCCACCACCCAACATTTTTCCCCCACTGCTGACCCGACAGCCACTACCTACGCTTGGGCTAACGCACTTCTCTGATTGGTTAATCCACTTGTCAGTCATTTCTTTGCTCTGCCTCCTATACTAATACTCTTCTCTGATTGGTTGATCCAGGTATCAGTCGATGTTGGCATAGTCACTCGCTGATTGGCTAATTTATTCATTTCTTACCAGGCTATATTTAAACTAGACGGCGTTATAAGTTTGGTTGATTCAAGGAAGGTCATACTACACTTCAGTCTAGCGGAGTTTTGCACCGTAAGTTGGCTTGTTTTCTCTTAAAGTATGTTAAGGGTTATCGATAATAGGTTATATTCAGTGTAGATGATTGAGACTATATTTTATACTGTAAGTTGAATGTTTTCTCTTAAAGTATGGTAAGACTTAACGATAACACGTTATTCAACTGTATTGATGTAAAGTAGTTAAGATAAGTAATGTTGAATGTAATGTTCCTTCATTTTTCTTATTGGTTGATTAAAGTATGATATACCAGACAACCGCCATACAGCCCTCATGCCACACTAGGTGACCGCCATACAACCCTCATGCCACACTAGACGCCCGGCATACAGCCTTATATCACACTAGATGACCTCCATACACCCCACATACCACACCAGATGACCCCCATACACTCCTCACGACACAGTAGACAATCTCCATACACCCATCACGATACACTAAACGACCTACATACACCCATCATGACTCACTAGACGCCCTCTATACATCCAATATGACACACTAGACGACCTCCATACAACCATCATACCCCACTAGACGACCTCCGTACACCCATCACGACATACTAGCCGACCTCCATGCACCCATCATGGCACACTAGACGACCCCTATACAACCATCATGACACACTAGACGACCCCTATACAACCATCATGACACACTAAACGCCCTCTATACACCCAATATGACACACTAGACGACCTCCGTACACCCATCACGACATACTAGCCGACCTCCATTGACCCATCACGGCACACTAGACGACCCCTATACAACCATCATGACACACTAAACGCCCTCTATACACCCAATATGACACACTAGACGACCTCCGTACACCATCACGGCACACTAGACGACCCCTATACAACCCTCATGACACACTAGACGACCCCTATACAACCATCATGACACACTAAACGCCCTCTATACACCCAATATGACACACTAGACGACCTCCGTACACCCATCACGACATACTAGCCGACCTCCATTGACCCATCACGGCACACTAGACGACCCCTATACAACCATCATGACACACTAGACGACCCCTATACAACCATCATGACACACTAGACGACCCCTATACAACCATCATGACACACTAAACGCCCTCTATACACCCAATATGACACACTAGACGACCTCCGCACACCCATCACGGCACACTAGACGACCCCTATACAACCCTCATGACACACTAGACGACCCCTATACAACCATCATGACACACTAAACGCCCTCTATACACCCAATATGACACACTAGACGACCTCCGTACACCCATCACGACATACTAGCCGACCTCCATTGACCCATCACGGCACACTAGACGACCCTATACAACCATCATGACACACTAGACGACCTCCGTACACCCATCACGGTACACTAGACGACCCTATACAACCCTCATGACACACTAGACGACCCCTATACAACCATCATGACACACTAAACGCCCTCTATACACCCAATATGACACACTAGACGACCTCCGTACACCCATCACGACATACTAGCCGACCTCCATTGACCCATCACGGCACACTAGACGACCCCTATACAGCCCTTATTACACACTAGGCGACCTCCATACACCCATCGCTGCGATGAACATACTAGCAAGACAGACTGTATAAACTGTAAGGGTGTTAAAGCGTACACCAAACGAACGCCTGGGCTTTTTAAACTAGAGTACGAAGGGACAGCTCTTGTTAGCTTATGTAGTAAGACGTACCATTGTAGTGGGGATTATGATAAAATCAGTTGTAAAGGGCTAAGCAAGCAACACAACAACTTAGATAAAGATATGTTTTTGGAGGTTCTCGCCACGCAAAAGGCCAAGGGTGGGAAAAATGTAGGTTTCAAAGTCTTAAATAATTCCATATTTTCCTACAGTCAAACAAGAAATGCTCTTTCCTATTTCTATATAAAAAGAAAGGTAGCTGATGATAACGTCTCGACAACTCCTCTAGATATTTAACTCTTTACACTACCAGCTTAGACTACCCAGCAATCTCTAACAGTTTCACCCCTTATGATTCATTTATGACACAACGCTAAGCAGACACCCAACTACATAACTATAAATAAATGTTATCCATGTACTATATATTGACTCACTGTACTGAATATGTTTGTAATGTTATATAATATCAATGTATGTTATACACCTATTGAGATAATAAAAGAATAAAAATATATCTTCGTCTTCTGTTTTATATTGATCGTTTTTCATTGATGTTGTATAATCTACTAACCTATCACTATCGCTCAAGTACACCAAGCGCTCCAAAGTCAGCGCACACCAGACATAAGCAGGTCACTTCCGGGGTCACCGAGACTAGAGGTCAACATGTGGACACGAAATGTCACGGTAAACTCCCCCTGCACCTACGGTACATTAGGCGCGCCGCGCGCCTACTATATATCTTTGTTAATTTAGCGCCTAAATGATAATCAGTTGGACCCTTGTATACTACTCATGATCTATCTATCTATCTATCTATCTATCTATCTATCTATCTATCTATCTATCTATCTATCTATCTATCTATCTATCTATCTATCTATCTATCTATCTATCTATCTATCTATCTATCTATCTATCTATCTATCTATCTATCTATCTATCTATCTATCTATCTATCTATCTATCTATCTATCTATCTATCTATCTATCTATCTATCTATCTATCTATCTATCTATCTATCTATCTATCTATCTATCTATCTATCTATCTATCTATCTATCTATCTATCTATCTATCTATCTATCTATCTATCTATCTATCTATCTATCTATCTATCTATCTATCTATCTATCTATCTATCTATCTATCTATCTATCTATCTATCTATCTATCTATCTATCTATCTATCTATCTATCTATCTATCTATCTATCTATCTATCTATCTATCTATCTATCTATCTATCTATCTATCTATCTATCTATCTATCTATCTATCTATCTATCTATCTATCTATCTATCTATCTATCTATCTATCTATCTATCTATCTATCTATCTATCTATCTATCTATCTATCTATCTATCTATCTATCTATCTATCTATCTATCTATCTATCTATCTATCTATCTATCTATCTATCTATCTATCTATCTATCTATCTATCTATCTATCTATCTATCTATCTATCTATCTATCTATCTATCTATCTATCTATCTATCTATCTATCTATCTATCTATCTATCTATCTATCTATCTATCTATCTATCTATCTATCTATCTATCTATCTATCTATCTATCTATCTATCTATCTATCTATCTATCTATCTATCTATCTATCTATCTATCTATCTATCTATCTATCTATCTATCTATCTATCTATCTATCTATCTATCTATCTATCTATCTATCTATCTATCTATCTATCTATCTATCTATCTATCTATCTATCTATCTATCTATCTATCTATCTATCTATCTATCTATCTATCTATCTATCTATCTATCTATCTATCTATCTATCTATCTATATCTATCTATCTATCTATCTATCTATCTATCTATCTATCTATCTATCTATCTATCTATATCTATCTATCTATCTATCTATCTATCTATCTATCTATCTATCTATCTATCTATCTATCTATCTATCTATCTATCTATCTATCTATCTATCTATCTATCTATCTATCTATCTATCTATCTATCTATCTATCTATCTATCTATCTATCTATCTATCTATCTATCTATCTATCTATCTATCTATCTATCTATCTATCTATCTATCTATCTATCTATCTATCTATCTATCTATCTATCTATCTATCTATCTATCTATCTATCTATCTATCTATCTATCTATCTATCTATCTATCTATCTATCTATCTATCTATCTATCTATCTATCTATCTATCTATCTATCTATCTATCTATCTATCTATCTATCTATCTATCTATCTATCTATCTATCTATCTATCTATCTATCTATCTATCTATCTATCTATCTATCTATCTATCTATCTATCTATCTATCTATCTATCTATCTATCTATCTATCTATCTATCTATCTATCTATCTATCTATCTATCTATCTATCTATCTATCTATCTATCTATCTATCTATCTATCTATCTATCTATCTATCTATCTATCTATCTATCTATCTATCTATCTATCTATCTATCTATCTATCTATCTATCTATCTATCTATCTATCTATCTATCTATCTATCTATCTATCTATCTATCTATCTATCTATCTATCTATCTATCTATCTATCTATCTATCTATCTATCTATCTATCTATCTATCTATCTATCTATCTATCTATCTATCTATCTATCTATCTATCTATCTATCTATCTATCTATCTATCTATCTATCTATCTATCTATCTATCTATCTATCTATCTATCTATCTATCTATCTATCTATCTATCTATCTATCTATCTATCTATCTATCTATCTATCTATCTATCTATCTATCTATCTATCTATCTATCTATCTATCTATCTATCTATCTATCTATCTATCTATCTATCTATCTATCTATCTATCTATCTATCTATCTATCTATCTATCTATCTATCTATCTATCTATCTATCTATCTATCTATCTATCTATCTATCTATCTATCTATCTATCTATCTATCTATCTATCTATCTATCTATCTATCTATCTATCTATCTATCTATCTATCTATCTATCTATCTATCTATCTATCTATCTATCTATCTATCTATCTATCTATCTATCTATCTATCTATCTATCTATCTATCTATCTATCTATCTATCTATCTATCTATCTATCTATCTATCTATCTATCTATCTATCTATCTATCTATCTATCTATCTATCTATCTATCTATCTATCTATCTATCTATCTATCTATCTATCTATCTATCTATCTATCTATCTATCTATCTATCTATCTATCTATCTATCTATCTATCTATCTATCTATCTATCTATCTATCTATCTATCTATCTATCTATCTATCTATCTATCTATCTATCTATCTATCTATCTATCTATCTATCTATCTATCTATCTATCTATCTATCTATCTATCTATCTATCTATCTATCTATCTATCTATCTATCTATCTATCTATCTATCTATCTATCTATCTATCTATCTATCTATCTATCTATCTATCTATCTATCTATCTATCTATCTATCTATCTATCTATCTATCTATCTATCTATCTATCTATCTATCTATCTATCTATCTATCTATCTATCTATCTATCTATCTATCTATCTATCTATCTATCTATCTATCTATCTATCTATCTATCTATCTATCTATCTATCTATCTATCTATCTATCTATCTATCTATCTATCTATCTATCTATCTATCTATCTATCTATCTATCTATCTATCTATCTATCTATCTATCTATCTATCTATCTATCTATCTATCTATCTATCTATCTATCTATCTATCTATCTATCTATCTATCTATCTATCTATCTATCTATCTATCTATCTATCTATCTATCTATCTATCTATCTATCTATCTATCTATCTATCTATCTATCTATCTATCTATCTATCTATCTATCTATCTATCTATCTATCTATCTATCTATCTATCTATCTATCTATCTATCTATCTATCTATCTATCTATCTATCTATCTATCTATCTATCTATCTATCTATCTATCTATCTATCTATCTATCTATCTATCTATCTATCTATCTATCTATCTATCTATCTATCTATCTATCTATCTATCTATCTATCTATCTATCTATCTATCTATCTATCTATCTATCTATCTATCTATCTATCTATCTATCTATCTATCTATCTATCTATCTATCTATCTATCTATCTATCTATCTATCTATCTATCTATCTATCTATCTATCTATCTATCTATCTATCTATCTATCTATCTATCTATCTATCTATCTATCTATCTATCTATCTATCTATCTATCTATCTATCTATCTATCTATCTATCTATCTATCTATCTATCTATCTATCTATCTGTCTGAGAGCCTTTTTTTTTCTCTCGGAGGAAGTGGAAGGTTTTGATCTTTACCATCGAATTATCTCGTTGCTGTGATCGAACCATCTCTTTTTTTATTGACATTTAAATATTTATATTGTCCCAGATTTCTCGCCCCGCCCACATTATCATTAGTCCTCCCTCGCCCTGTGTCGTTATTTATTCACAGTTGTGTTTTTTTTTAAATTACTCCCTCTGTTTCTTCTGCAGTAATACACAGCATGTCACCCTCCCTCCAAATCCTGTTTCCTGAATCCCGTATACACGTCCCATTGAGCTTATTTTCTCAACTCAGGGCGAAAATCATATATGTAAGTAAGCTCACGTGCTATGAATGCTAAATCTCGTATCACGCGATATTGCCTATGTTGTACACACTCTACTACTCGCCGTGGCCTCGAGCTACAATCAATGATACACGAACACGCGCAAGGTTTACCACATTCCACACTTTTACCACTTTCTTCTTATATTCACACATTATTACATCTCCCTCTTTCTCTATCTCTTTCTTCCTCTCTCCTTCTATCTCTTTCTTTCTCTCTCTTATCTCTTTCTTTCTCTTTCTTTCTCTCTCTTATCTCTCTCTTTCTATCTCCTATCACTCTCTTTCTATCTATCTCTTTCTCTGTATCTCTCACCCATCTCCCTTACATGAAATAACTTTACAACTGCAACTGTATAGCACTATCATCGTGAGTTTCGATGCTTGAAGCGACGAGCACATGCGGGTGAAAATTCGCGTTCTAAGACGCCTATTCAAGTTTCGTACTTTACCGTTACGGCCTCTATAGTTCCCGTATCATATATTTATCTAGAACATTTGGGTGTTCAAATCTCCACTCTCACCATTTTCTTAATGTGCAATAAGGTAAGGTTCACTCTGCAGACGAATCCCTGCTGTGGAAATACAGTTGATGATCAAATTCTGACCGGTCTAATCTGTCCTATGACTGTAGTCAAATGAATTAAATACCACCACATGCAAACTGTTATTTTTCTCTTCTAGCGTTCATCCGATGAATATTAAAGGACTGAATAATCCTTTTCATCGTCCGCCCTTAAAATGACGTTAAGTGGGTGTAGATAATCTACTAGATCCGTTGTGTTGTAGTTTGCAACTAGGCCCTGATATTAGCGCCTTGTGGTCCAGTAATTCAAGCGCGACATTTTTTTAGTGCTGGGTGTCCTTCCTCTTGGATGGTCATCTATTATCAGCTTCCATGAACATCGTTGAGAAGTGATGCAGGGTCTTGATCAACTGATCTACACGAGATGCTAGCTGTGGGTTGCTGACCGTACTCGTATTTTCTTTTAATTTTCCTCTCACGCTGCGATGCGTTTTGACTTTCAGGTCTGTCTTTGATATTGTTATTAGTGTTTTGGGTGTGTAATTATTATTTGTACACGTGTGTCCCTCGGCGTGTTGGCTGTTATCAGATTCTGGCTCTGACCCAACAAGGCACCTTAGCTAAAGCTGGTCAGAGATTCTTCTACCTGTGGCCAGGATCACTGAACCAAAACTCTTCATGATGGTAGCCCCCATCTCTCCGTGATTGGCATGGAAACGTTCCGGCTATGTCTGGCCACGCGGGTAGATATTTACAATTGAAGTGCAACCCGGTACCCCAAACTCTCGTGTTGAAGTCGGATGTACTGGGCTGTACGGCATAGATAACGCAGCTTGATACAAACCACACAAAAATAATATCAACGCCCGGTTAACGTCCCTGTGGTGGGGATGAGATGAAGAGAACGTCAGAAACAATATTCTGATTAACAAAACCAAATTTCCCATTTTCATAACGTGCTTCACGCACCTGAAGGGCGCCATCTTATTGCGGACCTCGCCCAGAAGGTTATCATTTCGCTTCCCCTGCTCTTATCACCTGGTCGCACTAATTTAAGTACAGCATTTGAGCTCAGAGTGCGACTACATCTTGTAATTTGTCGAAAAAAATCGCTTGGGGCATACCTTACTTTAGGTGAACTTGAGCGCAGAATGAAAAACCCTCCACTAGCGTGATGTTTTCAACTTTTATTTTCAGAGCCAGAATGACGTCTAGAACGTCCCTGGAAAACCACTCGGCTGGGCTATCGACGTTCGGACAACCCGTGTTCGATTCCCGCAGGAAGCAGTGTGGGTTGTACTTGTGATTGGAAAAAAAAACATACTCCCGCGGTCGACCCAGCCGCTGCAGAAATTGGTACCAGGGTTATTACTCTGTGGAGGTGAGGAATGCCGCCTCGCATCGGAAGTTTCGATGCTTGAAGCGCCGAGCACATATGGGTGAAAACTCGCGTGCTAAGACGCCGATTCAAGTTTCGTGCATTTACCTTTATAACGTCTATAGTTCCTGTATCATAAATTTATCTAGAACCTTTGGGTGTTTAACCCTATACACTTGAATAGAGAGGCTAAGTTTAATAGTGTTCCCAGGCGTATAACTTATAGAGCCTCTGGGTGTTCACTCATTGAGAAGACAGCTAAGTAGGCGGTACCCATGGTTACATTTTTTTAAACCTCATGGTGCACAGCCTTTACAGTGCTTGAGATGACAGGCAAAGTAAATGGTCAACACAGACGTGCAGTTTTTTTTTAGAACCCCTGGGTACTCAGTCTATCCACTGCTTGAGAAGAGAAAACGAATAGGGGAGCCTGAGGCCTGCATTATTATCCTGCGGTTTTGTGTGCGGAGGTCTCGAGTCGTAGTGTGTGCTCTGCCCGCCGGCCGCTTTTGTGTTCGGTGGCGCGAGCGCTGTTCTAGAAACAAGTTGCGCGTGCGAGCCGTTTCACTGAACGCCACCTTGGTAGTTGACTTTTCTAGGACCTAGAATAGAAGGGGACGTTACAGCGCTCATATTGTTTATGTTAGATTTATTCCCGATCTGAAGTGTCACCTTTAAATAGCAAAATGACGCTGTGGCGTGGTTAATAAGTTCACAAATACCGGTTTTGTTTCTGTATACTTTCCTAGGATTACATGAAAGGTGTGTGGCCCAGGACTTGTTTGATTGAAGCTTTGCGAGATTTTGAAGCTATTACTAACTAAGCAAAGGACGTTTGATTCATGTTTTATTTATTTTGGAGCTCTTTTACAAATCTCTGCGGCTATTGCGTGCATGTTTAGTTGTCAACACATCTTTGGAGTCATGATCAAAGCAATGACAACGATGTATTGCGTTGTTGTTTAAGTTTAATGAAATTACTGGATTTGTGTTTTGTAAAATCATCGGAACTGTGGATAACACCATCAAGCACGATTTAACTCCTTCAGATATAGCAAGATTAAGTTATTAAAAAAAAAAATATTGTTGGATATTATTTCAGAAACATTTAGTTGTATTATGCATTTTTGTTGGTGATTTTTGTCTCAGCGTGACGGGCTACAGATATTAACAAGATCAGGTTGAGGTCGCTTTGTTGTGTAATAATTGTTATGGTGACTGAGTGCTTACGATGGTGTAGTGTATCGGAGTCGTCAGTTGTTTCTACAGGACACGGGTTGTTTATTGAGGCTTGCGCGTAGCAATGATCACCAAAGCAGTCATTCTACAGGTTCTGGTTGAAATAAACTGAAGGATATAACAACCACTACTTCACGAGGTATGTTCTCGCTGTATGCTTTCTCTTGTTTTTCTCTGTTTTATACACAGCCATCCATCAATGGTAAAATATTAACATGGCCCTCGGGCTGAAAGGAATCACCCAAGGTTTGTGATGTTTTCAGCTTTGCTATCACTGGTGTTTGTTGGAAAAATGACGTCAGCAGTCCATAGCTTGCATAGATACAAATTTCACAAACTTTGGGTTATTCCGAAATTTCCCTTTCAGCCCACGTGCCTTAGTAAAACTATAGACGACTGTGGTTTACACTTATATTTATTTGATATATTTTGTTCGTGTTCTCTAAATGATTGATATTCTGACGTTATTGCAGTTACAGTGTGTCACGTATCTTTATTCTACCTTCTGTCACGTGTTACAGTATATGGCTCGTTTACAGCACTCTATCAATGTAAAGCTCGTTCGCCGGAAGTATTATCTACATGTCCGCAATGTTGTTTTTTGTATAGATTTGACTGTGTTTTGTAGAGCACCATATAGTTGTTACATGTAGTGTTCTACCTATTGGTTTCCCCCGGTGAACTATATCCAGTACAGTGAAGTATGTGTTCAACAGTCTAGGACGCCTGTCCACGTGTTCTTCTTCTTCGACATTTCAGCTCCCTGTGGAGCATAGGTCTTCAACAAACACGTTCCAAATCGTTGTGTTTCTTGCGATTCTTTTAAGATCATTCCATGTCTTCCCCATCATCTTCATCTCTGCTTTTACCTGTCTTCTCCAAGAATTCCTTGGTCTTCCTCTTTTTCTTTTCCCCTGGGGATTCCAAAAAAGGCCTGTTTTGTAATACTCTCAGTTGGCTTCCGCAGTGTGTGTCCTATCCAGCACCATCGTCTTCACTGTATCTCTTTATCCACTGGTATTTGGCTGGTACTTTTCCATAATTCTATGTTAGTGATTTTGTCCTGCCATTTCCATCTTTTTATCCTGCGTAAGCATCCATTAATGAAAGTCTGTATCTTCATGATTGTCAGTTTTGTTGTTCTCCATGTTTCACAGCTATATAATAAGACTGACTTAACATTGGGGTTGAAAATTGTCAAATACCTGTGCTCCAATTGGTTTTCCTCAGTGAACTATATCCAATACAGTGAAGTATGTGTTGAACAGTCTAGGACGCTTGTCCACGTGTACATGTGTATATAACTGCGGAGTCAATTGTGTCCTGTTAGGAGACCTATCATGATAACGTTTATAGCAATCTCCTTAGCCCCTCTCTCCTGTAATCTGATGTATCCTTCTTTACGACCATGTAACCGAATTTCACATTCATTCATCGGGTGCCATATCGATTGGCGAGCAAGATCATGTCCTTCCACAATTTTGTGTCCACAGTGCATCATATTTATTCTATTGTTGGCTGTTTTCCAAGCCATGTATATCATATCTTCTTTATAGTCCGTGATTTCCTTTTCCTTGTATTTTACCAGTTGTAACCAAGTATTCCAACTTTCCTCTTCTCACGATGTGCCCGAAAGATGTTGATTGTTTTCTTTCTTATATATATTTTTTTTAAGAGCTCCCTTTTTGTGTTGGACTCTTCGAGAATGCCCTCGTTGGTATTTTTAGCTGTTCAATGGAACTCTCAACATTCTTCTAAGAAATCCCATCTCTTTCACATTAAACATTTTCTTGGAATACAAGAAACATCCACAGGCAGGCAGATCGCGCCATCTAATGATGGCTAATGATATACCAGATCATACTTGTAGCCTGGTTATTTTCTAGCCAATGATAATCAAATCTACGTCACATCAAGGTCGCAATGGATAATCAACAGCATTAATGGAATACCAGATTTAGCCAAACAGATGTTGCTCTTTTTCAAGGGAAGGAAGAATCGGCACCGTTCAAATTATAAGCTATAGCAGACGCAGTCACCATTTGCTTTTGAGATCTTTCTGTGAGCACAGGTTTATAACAATTTCTGTGAGCACAGGTTTATAACAATTTCTGTGAGCACAAGTTTATAACAATTTCTGTGAGCACAGGTTTATAACAATTTCTGTGAGAACAAGTTTATAACAATTTCTGTGAGCACAGGTTTATAACAATTTCTGTGAGCACAGGTTTATAACAATTTCTGTGAGCACAGGTTTATAACAATTTCTGTGAGCACAAGTCTACAGCAATAACGTATCTTGTATGTTTTCCGCTCCCTAGAATTGATTTGTGTTTGATCATCGCCTACGTCATTCGTGGTGGATTACATCTATGCAAATCATAATCCCAACTAAGCTCATATAACAGGCGCGAGGGTTACTCCATGTGCAGCAGATAAGGGGAACTATCTCTAGAACATGACCTCTCCTCAGCGGCGGACAGTGAGTTCGAAACTTGATGAGGCCAGGACGTGAGGAGTGGTCGCATTACATGTATAGAAAATACAAAAATAAAAAAAACTTAACCACTCGCATACTTACATTAGTATATATTGAACTGTCATGCTTACTCATAGTAGTACAGGACATTCATTCATTGATCGTTTTTTTCTTTAGCAAATGGTCTCTACTTGAAGCACGCCTAACTACAGCCATAGCTAGATATGTTGCTCATGTCGCTATATCCTTCAAATGTCCACATACCTTGTTAGCAAACGCTACGAACAAAATAGATATTGCGCTCGGTTACTTCGTTTACTGCTAGATAAGTCATTTAATTTGAATTTGTGTTGATGAACCATGTAAATTGAATACAAATATTCTGCTCCTACATTTTTCGGTTTGAGGTAGTGAACATTTTGAAGTAGATCTATTTTGCTGCAAAATAATTTTCTCAACGTCTTTTCGTTGTGAAAAGGGAATATCCAATAAATTAAAACAACAATTTTATCATCTGGGTGTATCTTTTACTATTTGCATCCAAACCTTTTGGTTGACCTTTAACCTAATAGTTTGCATATAAATGCAACGGTAATTTGTAATAAATGTAAAATAGTTCCTTCAATTATAGCCCTAAATTATCATAATTATCTTAGTTAATAACACTGTAAGTTAGAAAAAGAATTTAGTTGTGCTGTTAAATCTCTTACAATTTTGTTTTGTTAAATGTTTATATATAAATATGCAAAGCATTGAGATACAGGAGGGGACTACTTTTTCTGTCTCCGCTCCACCATACGTTACGATAGAGATAGAGAGAGCGTCATCTAATTGGCTTAAAAGCCGTTGCCATAGGAACAGGGAGCTATTTTTCTGGAATCGCCTCCCTAATCCTCATACTAATTGCAAGGTCGATAAATATTGTTGTACGATTGAAGTGGATTCGATCTCCATAGATATTGAAACTTATCTGTTAGTAACGATTTGAATTATTTGAACGATATCACGGCAAACGGGATGCGGTGGCTGGTTATGTACTTGCATTTAACTCAGTGAGCTGGAGTGTGATTGTGTTATGTATTTTGATAAAATATTAGAGGGATCTAGGCTTCCGTTGCCTCCTCTGAATATCCGCCGCTGCCTACTGTCTATTTTAACGACTGCTCGAAAGGAGAACTGTGATGGTCGTCTTTCAAGATCTTTGTCCCACCGATGTTTACTCCTCATCTGCGTCCTTGCGTTCAATGAGCGTAATTGCATTTTAGGTGGTTTACTTAATGCCGCATCATCTGTCCCTTTTAACCACATACATACTATTATAAAACGACATTGTGTGGGTACTGACCTGCCTTCCTGATTGTATTCGTACTTGCTTGACCAAACAAATTAGTCTTATTCCACGACCTTGATCAGCTATGGACTGCTGATCTTGACGCTAGCAGAGTGCTATAATAATAAATCGCTGACCACTTTCAGCGCATTTCTTCGGCCCTCTATTCAACTTGATCGACAAATTTCTGATGGCGGAAGAAGTCAAACAGACTGCTGACATTGTGTGAGAGACGGATGGTGGCTATATGGAAATTATATGGAAATTCCAGAAGACGGCTAGAAAGGATTAATGAGATCGATGCGGCTGTATGCAAATTAACGAAGATCAGAAAAGATGATGAGATTGATGTAGTTATGCGGAAACGAACGAAAGGGATATGAGTCAGAGGAGAAGATACCATAATCCTATAGGTAATAAGAGAATTTGTATAGATACGACTAAGCAAAAATATATTTTTCACTGTTGAAATTGTATTAATAGTTTATATATATATATATATATATATATATATATATATATATATATATATATATATATATATATATACGACATTTAATCGCGGACAATAGGACAATTGACAAGAAAATCACTGGAGGCTGTAGTGATGTAATTTTACAGAGTAATGTTGAGAACACAATGGACAGCTAGGCTGAGTAATGAAAACGTTCTGAAAGAGGACAAAGCAAAACGACAGCTAATTTCCAATATTAGGAAGAAACGATCATCATTTTTTGGCCATGTAATGAGAAGAGAACAGCTGGAATATATTGTAACAACTGGAAAATTGAGGGACGAAGAGATAGAGGGGAGCAAAGAGAAAGGATATCAGACAGCTTAATAAGGAATGGCTTTGCAGAAAGTCAACACCAGCAACGATAAATAACCGTCGAGATCGAAAGTTGTGGAGAGACATGATCATCTACGTCATAGGCATGGTACTTGATGATGATGATGATGATATTTCCTTTGGCGTCATAATAGACGGTTGGTGACAAGCAATCAATACAAGTCGGTAGTTTGGTAAAATATTAGTTGTCTTAAGCTGACTGCTGTTTTTTTTAACAACTTCTCTCGTGGCTGAATCTGCCAGTATTGGATAGACAGATTTGACCGCAGAATGTACAAGATGTATTCGTGGTGTCTGGCTTCGTCTCCTTTCTCCTTCACCTTTTGTCTTCTGAACTTGAGACGCTGGAGAGAGAGAGTGTGTTTTTGAGATGGGGTAGGCAGATCAATAACTCATTGTTCTTCAAACCATGAGAACGCGGGTTAAGGATATTTCTATCGGATATGAAATAAAATCTCAGACCCAAACATCATCTCGTGGTAACTGCTGAAGACAAGCGGCCTCTATTCTCCGATACTATATGGCACTCTCCCACCCCCCCCCCCCCCCACCACTTTTTTCACGCCAGACCCCATTAATGAGATAATCTTGCAAAGATAATGTGTGTGTGTGTGTATATAATAAGTATTGATGATACATAATGAGTATGTGTGTATGTATATATAATAAGTATTGATGATACATAATGAGTATGTGTAATAATAATAACCTGTTGTTTTATATATGACAATAGATTATTATTATTATTTGATGACTCGTTACTACATGCGGACAGATTACTGCGCTGCATAGGTGAGCAGCAATGTCCCACTGACAAATATCAGCACTGCTGGTGTCAGACGTCACACATCAACTGGAAAGGGGCGTGGAAGAATATCCGTTAAAATTCATGTTTTCTTTTAATCTTTTCCGCTCTAGCTCTCTCCTCACCTCCTGTGTTTCACCGTCGTGCACGATTGCTTTATTTTTAGCAACCAATATTTTTTTCCCACTCACTATTCAAGAAGTCATGGTTTCCTTCAATGTCATTTTTTTATTTTGAAAAGTTATTTTACCATATTACTATTTTCTTGTCTCTATCATTCTTTTCTTCTTCTTCTTCTTTTTTTTTTTGGGGGGGGGGGGGGGCGGGGCGTCCCTTATTTATATGTTTATAAAGACACGCATGGTGTTATCGTTTGTATCACAAATGATGACATCAACATTACATACAACCCATTGTGGAGTACGTTTCTTCAACAAGTTGATTCCGTTTCTTCCTGACGTAGGGTAAGTCATAGCCTGATCTCGATAAGCTTGACTGTAGTAGTCATAGCCTGATCTCGATAAGCTTGACTACAGAAAGGGACAACCTTAATAGTTTCCACTATTGTTTCTTCTCCGAGTGCTGAATACATCACGCTAGTGTAAGTTTTCATTTCGACGCTCAGGCCTGTCTATAAAGTAGGTTATGTTTAAGCTTTCTAGTCTTCTACTGGCTTCGTCTCACACGAATCTTTTCATGGATCTTGTCATCATTATGCCCTCAAAAGAACCTTTCCGTTTTCGTAATTCTGCTGGCGTTATTTACAATAGGCAATAATATTTGCCCCTTTTGACTGTGCACACCCGACTATATCGTATTATTTGTTGTTGTTGTTGTTGTTGTTGCTTATTTACGCGTTTTTATTCTCTCTGATTTGTAGATTTAAAGAGAGATGCGTAGAAATATAGTAGAATCTTCATCTATGTTAGTTCATTGCTTCAAACGTTTCCAATCAGGTGTGTCTGTATTCGTTCAGCCAACTTGTTGCTCTTCGTCTTCACCACATCTACCCAGTTCTATCCATATCCTCTCTGTTCCATGTATTAGATCTTTCCATGTCCTCTCTGTTCCATGTATTAGATCTTTCCATGTCCTCTCTTTTCCATGTATTAGATCTTTCCATATCCTCTCTGTTCCATGTATTAGATCTTTCCATGTCCTCTCTGTTCCATGTATTAGATCTTTCCATACCCTCTCTGTTCCATGTATTAGATCTTTCCATATCCTCTCTGTTCCATGTATTAGATCTTTCCATGTCCTCTCTGTTCCATGTATTAGATCTTTCCATGTCCTCTCTGTTCCATGTATTAGATCTTTCCATATCCTCTCTGTTCCATGTATTAGATCTTTCCATGTCCTCTCTGTTCCATGTATTAGATCTTTCCATACCCTCTCTGTTCCATGTATTAGATCTTTCCATATCCTCTCTGTTCCATGTATTAGATCTTTCCATGTCCTCTCTGTTCCATGTATTAGATCTTTCCATGTCCTCTCTGTTCCATGTATTAGATCTTTCCATGTCCTCTCTGTTCCAAGTATTAGATCTTTCCATGTCCTCTCTGTTCCATGTATTAGATCTTTCCATATCCTCTCTGTTCCATGTATTAGATCTTTCCATGTCCTCTCTGTTCCATGTATTAGATCTTTCCATGTCCTCTCTGTTCCATGTATTAGATCTTTCCATATCCTCTCTGTTCCATGTATTAGATCTTTCCATGTCCTCTCTGTTCCATGTATTAGATCTTTCCATACCCTCTCTGTTCCATGTATTAGATCTTTCCATATCCTCTCTGTTCCATGTATTAGATCTTTCCATGTCCTCTCTGTTCCATGTATTAGATCTTTCCATGTCCTCTCTGTTCCATGTATTAGATCTTTCCATATCCTCTCTGTTCCATGTATTAGATCTTTCCATGTCCTCTCTGTTCCATGTATTAGATCTTTCCATATCCTCTCTGTTCCATGTATTAGATCTTTCCGTGTCCTCTCTGTTCCATGTATTAGATCTTTCCATATCCTCTCTGTTCCATGTATTAGATCTTTCCATGTCCTCTCTGTTCCATGTATTAGATCTTTCCATGTCCTCTCTGTTCCATGTATTAGATCTTTCCATGTCCTCTCTGTTCCATGTATTAGATCTTTCCATGTCCTCTCTGTTCCAAGTATTAGATCTTTCCATGTCCTCTCTGTTCCATGTATTAGATCTTTCCATGTCCTCTCTGTTCCATGTATTAGATCTTTCCATGTCCTCTCTGTTCCATGTATTCGATCTTTCCATGTCCTCTCTGTTCCAAGTATTAGATCTTTCCATGTCCTCTTTGTTCCATGTATTAGATCTTTCCATGTCCTCTCTGTTCCATGTATTAGATCTTTCCATGTCCTCTCTGTTCCATGTATTAGAACTTTCCATGTCCTCTCTTTTCCACGCATTTGATCGCCCCATTGGTTGGGCTCTGTGGATGAAAACAAACATCTCCTCACTATTCCTCATGAACAAGAAAGCAACAATGAAAGGCATTCGAGCTCTTCATCCCATATTTGGCTTTCTCTGTCACTTCCTCCTTCAATTCCTTTATTATTTTTATTCTGCACTCTTAGTTTCTAGCTTATTTGTCTTATTTCTTCGTGTACTTTTCGCCATAATGACTAGGATATAAAAATGTTCTTGACAAAAACTGCGTGTTAGAAGGGAAACTATAAACTAAGACTACTTCTTCCCGTTATTGACTTCCCTTGCTGTGCTTCCACGACATCAGTAATTCGTGCAGACCAGAAGTGGGTCGCTCAATAGGGCCGTGCTGATTAATTGATTTTCTGTGTCTTTGATGACGGGGCATGCCTGTTGCATCTATTCGACGTGGAGATGAGGGAACTACATTGAGTGACATTCACGATTGTCAAAAGATTTCCCTGAATCTGAAGATTATAAAACCGTGATTGGTGAAGAAAAAAATGGACGTGTGACGTGTGTCACTTAAAGACAATAACAATGTCGACCCGATGAATTGTGGACATTTCTGGCCGTCAACGATTTTCTTATTCTTGCTTCAAATTCGTGAATATTTGTGTGTGTGTGCATGTGCTTTTTGGGGGCCGCGATAGCTCAGTCGATAGTGAACTGGACTACAAAGGACAAGAGGTCGGGTTCGATCCTGATCGACGGCTTTAGGGTTCACCCAGCCTTAAATGGGTACCGGATATTTTTCTGGGAAAGTAAAGCGGCACGGGCGTAATACCGACCACATTACCCCAAAAATGTGCGGAGGTCTATAAAAATTATAGCCACTAACACCATATTCCCTATACGCCACTTGGCGTGGCGGAACTCTTTCCTTTTTTCTTTTCTTTCTGTAATGTGCATGTTAAATGTAAGTGTTGTGATGAACTTATTCCTAGTGTGTATACGTGTTTTGTGATTTTTCTATGTGCTCGCGTTGTGGTAGTGTTGGTTCTTGTCATATTTGAGGTCAGTAAACCCCGATGGGATTGGTAGATAACAGTTTTAACAATATTATGTAGTCACCAACGACTTCAAAATATCATTGACCGCATGTTTTTACACTATCTATGTTGTCTATATGTGCAGATTTATAGAAATACAAAGAGAGAGAGAGAGAGAGAGAAATAAGAAAACATGAAGATACTTGAATTGGGAAGAAAACATGAAACACGTGAATTGGGAAGAAAACATGAAACACGTGAATTGGGAAGAAAACATGAAACACGTGAATTGGGAAGAAAACACGAAGATACTTCAATTACCTATTCTAGATCTTGGCTGGACTAACTAATTGAGTCTCGCATTCTGTTGCTAGCTCAGACTGACTGTGATTACAGCTCTCAGTATGGAAGTTTGGATTACTGCCGCCACCATTCAGCCGTCACCCTACTAGTCAGATTATCGTGAAAATGTAGCGGAAGAGAGGTCGATGTTTATATAAATGTTTTAACTTCTGGAAAGTTCTATATTATGCACTAGGTCAAGCAGGATACCTATCAGTCCCGTGTCCGTATAGGATCAAATAAATTTTAAAAATAAAAATAAAAAAACTGTCCGGTGTCCACTCGTTTGTGGGTTGTGTGCAGCCTGGACTTAATGCGTGGCTACGTCTAAGGTGGGTAGGTGTACGTACTTCCCGTGGGTGCCATGGACGGGATATTTTCCTGACGGCCTGTCTTATTTTCCTGGCGTTTGTGTCTTACTTTCCTGGCGCCCTCGACTTACTTTTCTGTCGCCCGCGACATACTTTCCTGTCGCTAAATTTTATTTAGCGCTACATTAACGTTAATTAGAGACGCGCCGAGTTAAGGATTCACCTCTAAATTGTAATTACCATAATATTACTTCCAATGTTATTATTAGTATTATTATTATTATTATTATCGCAATAGTAAGCTGGCACTTGGCATCTCCACGGGCATCAGTCAATCGTGCCTCAATATATAACCACGTTGGACAGCGCTGATCTATCTAGTCTAGTCTATCAAGTCATGACATGGACAGTAAAGAGCCCCCGTCACGCCAAGTGGCGTATAGGGAATATGGTGTTAGTGACCATAAATTTTACACACCTTCAGAACAAGATTTTTGGGGTAGTATGGTCGGTATTACGCCCGTGCCGCTTTACTTTCCCATAAAAAAAATCCGGTACCCATTTAAGGCTGGGTGAACCCGGAAGCCGTCGGTTGGGATCGAACCCTACCCCTATGACATGGAAAGTACCAGCCTAATTGTCCACTCTACCCTTTACACGACCAGGTTTTTTTTTTGCCCGTTCGCCAGTTTATATCGCCCTAGTCTGTTAACGACCACAGTTTCGCGCGCTGTTTTTTAAAGTAGCTTTTGTGTGCACTTCCGTATTTTGTTTTGACTGTTGTTTTCTTTACGTTTGCTTCTATCTGCCATCTATTTTTTTCTGTCTACTCTTTATCTCAACCTCTCTGCCTCACTTTTAGATGGTGTACCTCACTCGGCCTCATATTCTATTTCCTCTCTCACTCGACCTCATATTCTATTTCCTCTCTCACTCGACCTCATATTCTATTTCCTCTCTCACTCGACCTCATATTCTATTTCCTCTCTCACTCGACCTCATATTCTATTTCCTCTCTCACTCGACCTCATAATTTATTTCCTCTCTCACTCGATCCAATATGTTTTCTCCTCTCTCACTAACGAGTCTGATCGTTTCACTCTCTTTGCCTTGTCCTCTGTCTTGTTATGCCCATATTCCACTTACACATCACTTTCATCTACTGTTCCTCTTTAACGTTTCTCCTTTTTCCCTCTCAAATACACTTCTCTATTTTTCTATTACCTAACCTTTTTTGTTCATTTTTGTTTTACACGTACATCTTTGATATCCTTTTTTCATTCACCTCTCTCTCTCTCGCTCATTTTCAAACTCTCTCTCTCTCTCATTTTCAAACTCTCTCTCTCTCTCTCTCTCTCTCATTTTCAAACTCTCTCTCTCTCTCTCTCTCTCTCTCTCTCTCTCGCTCATTTTCAAACCCTCTCTCTCTCTCATTTTCAAACTCTCTTTCTCTCTCATTTTCAAACTCTCTCTCTCTCTCGCTCATTTTCAAACTCTCTCTCTCTCATTTTCAAACTCTCTCTCTCTCTCTCATTTTCAAACTCTCTCTCTCTCTCATTTTCAAACTCTCTCTCCTTCATTTTCAAACGCCTCTCTGACTTACTTTCACTTATTTATTACTTCAATCTTTATATAAATCTCTCTGTCATTTTCTTTATTTCTTTCTTTCTTTCTGACGTTGTCACGATGCCTACTAAAGAAATTAATTGACTCATCTCCACCCATCCTTACAATGGCATTAAATGGGCTTAGCTGCGTCGTCATGTCGTTTCTTTGCTCCTTTCAGTCCAACTCACCCGACTTCACGCAGCATTTTTGAGTAGTGAATGGCCTTCCCTTTTTATTCCTACTCGCTTGACAAGACTGCTTAGTCTGTTTCTAGGGGCACCGCGACGAGGTGGAGCAGGATCTGGGTGATTCTAGTTCACTGATCCTCGCTCAAGCCATCAGTTATGAGTCGCTGACAGCGTCCAGCTTTAGTTGCTCCTGGCGTCTTGCTTCGTTCAATTTCAAACATCTCTTTCATTTAATTTATTAATCGCATTATCACACAGTCATAAATGTAAATACACAGAGTGCATTATCAGGCATTGAACCAGAAATATACTGCTATGTCCAAGATATTCCCATTGCACGTTTTCACGTCCACTCATATCTAAATGACCACAGGAATTACTCACATAAACTGTTAGTATTGTCGTTATCGACACCATTGATAGTGCACCAAGAACACCCTAAATAGTCAATGAGCACGAAATACGACCCAGTCCACGCAGTGTCTAATTTAATTTCCTGAGCTACGGGAATTTCACAAAGGCCATACCACTGGCAGAGAACCTCTGTTTAGTAGATTCTTTCAACAATTATTTTTTGTTTAGATTCAGACTGGGCGAGCACCTTAAGTGCACTTTTGTCCCTTCTTACTTTGGTTTATGCTTTTCGTCTGTTTCTTTATTTCATAAGGGCGTTTTGGTCCCGACCCCTCCCAACATCATTATCATCATGTCGGGTTTGTGTTTTAGGAAGGTCTTCACTATATTCTAACTTATCGTCAAAACCTCTACCTAGATACCACTTGGAAGATTTCAGCGTACAGCACGAACTCCGTAGGACCGGGTGGCTCCCGTGATAATTTCAGCAAATCGGTTAATAGTTGTACAGGCTCTTGATAATTGTGTTTAAAGCATCCACCCGGAAGTAAACCACTGCTGCCTAGCAGATGCTTTTGGGCGAAAAGGCTATGGGAGAACAACCTGACAGAAACCACCATCCCCACCTGGATACTCCACGGTGGCTCAGTAGCCCTGGCCAGCGTACACCCTACACGAAAGAGAACTCATACGTCAAACCAAATTCAGCCTGTCCCAGGCGAACTGTGTCAGCCATGCACAGAATTAGAGCAAAACTCAGGGGAATCGCGCGTATCCGAGTACTGACCATGCTACTAGCTTACCTCATGTCGTCGTTGATGTCTTGAAACAACCTTCTTCTTGGTCGGCCCCCTGAAGCCTCGTCCATAATCTATGCCTTCCACTATATTCGTTATAGCCTGCTGTGCTTTTTGACGTGACCATAGTATTTTAATATCTTATGCAGAATGGTGTTTATTAGCCAGTTCGTTTTCAATGTTTTTCTGTCTGTCTATCTTTCTGTCTGTGTGTTTTTTTTTCGCATTCATTCTCGTCGTCTTTCTCTCTCAGCCACTCTTAAAGCCTTATTCACCCTCACTCATCATCATCATGTACCATGCCGGTTGGCGTAGGCGATCATGTCCCTCCACAATCCTCCATCTACAGTGAGTGCATCGTATCAGTTCACTCTCACTAACCTTTTATATTTCTCGTACACTGTCTCACCAACTCTCACTCTCATTCATTCTCACACCCTCCTTCTCCTTTGCTCTCCGTCTTTCTCACTCTCTCTGGCACTATTTTTTAATGCTCACCCCCACTCTCACGCCCCTCCCCTAAGAGTCTCATAGAAAAACAACTTCCCGGCCTGTGTAAGCAGCAATCAGTCCCAGACTGGACCATCTGTGGTCGATACGGGTCGATAACCCTCTCTAACGTCTCCTCGCCCTATAATTTCCATGATTCTCATTTCATCTTTCTTATCGCTTTCTCTCTCTCATTTCATCTTTCTTATCTCTTTCTCTCTCTCATTTCATCTTTCTTATTATCTCTTTCTCTCTCTCATTTCATCTTTCTTATCTCTTTCTCTCTCTCATTTCATCTTTCTTATCTCTTTCTCTCTCTCATTTCATCTTTGTTATCTCTTTCTCTCTCTCATTTCATCTTTGTTATCTCTTTCTCTCTCTCATTTCATCTTTGTTATCTCTTTCTCTCTCTCATTTCATCTTTCTTATCTCTTTCTCTCTCTCATTTCATCTTTCTTATCTCTTTCTCTCTCTCATTTCATCTTTCTTATCTCTTTCTCTCTCTCATTTCATCTTTCTTATCTCTTTCTCTCTCTCATTTCATCTTTGTTATCTCTTTCTCTCTCTCATTTCATCTTTCTTATCTCTTTCTCTCTCTCATTTCATCTTTCTTATCTCTTTCTCTCTCTCATCTCATCTTTGTTATCTCTTTCTCTCTCTCATTTCATCTTTGTTATCTCTTTCTCTCTCTCATCTCATCTTTGTTATCTCTTTCTCTCTCTCATTTCATCTTTCTTATCTCTTTCTCTCTCTCATTTCATCGTTCTTATCTCTTTCTCTCTCTCATTTCATCTTTCTTATCTCTTTCTCTCTCTCTCATTTCATCTTTGTTATCTCTTTCTCTCTCTCATTTCATCTTTCTTATCTCTTTCTCTCTCTCATTTCATCTTTTTTATCTCTTTCTCTCTCTCATTTCATCGTTGTTATCTCTTTCTCTCTCTCATTTCATCTTTGTTATCTCTTTCTCTCTCTCATTTCATCTTTGTTATCTCTTTCTCTCTCTCTCATTTCATCTTTGTTACCATCTTTACTATTTCTCTTTTTTTTCAGCATTGTTATCTGTTTCTCTCTCTCTCATTTCATCTTTGTTACCAACTTTACTATTTCTCTTTTTTTCAGCATTGTTATCTGTTTCTCTCTCTCTCATTTCATCTTTGTTACTAACGTTACTATTTCTCTTTTTTCAGCATTGTTATCTCTTTCTCTCTCTCATTTCATCTTTGTTTCCAACTCTAAATATTGCTGGGTTATTTTTCAGAATTATTTCTCCCTCTCTCTCTCTCTCTCTCTTTCATTTGAAAGATATCACACGCACGCACACTCGCTCTCATATTTCATTTCCTCTCTCACTCGGCCTCATATTTATTTTGCTCTCTCACTCGACCTCATATTCTATTTCCTCTCTCACTCAACCTCATATTCTATATCCGCTCTCTCTCTCTCTCTCTCTCTCTCTCTCTCTCTCACACACAAATCTCCTTCCATCTCGTTCTCCCTTTCTACTTCTTAAAACAAACCATTTCACTAGGAGATACAATGTTATAAAACATACTTGATATATTATCTATTGATTGCGAACAAGAATCGACACTCTGGCAACAAACTCATAAACATTCAACTCCTCTCTCTCTCTCTCTCTCTCTTTATCTCTCCCTCTCCCAAAACATATTTCAAGCACACAAAGAAGCGCACGTGTTAAGAACTCAGGTGCCGAATTGGTGCTATATGGGACTCTGAATTTCTTCTCGTGCATTTACCCCTTCCCCCTCAATGCGATCAATTTTACATGTTCACAGTCTGAAGATGTTCATCTCTTCTTCTTCTACTTTCCTTACGTGCTGGTTTTTTATGTAATCTATGGCGGGTATTACTCGTAACTTTTTTCATAGTTCTTTATTTTTTATCTTTCTCAGCTGTTTCTTGTCATTCGTCTAACACATTTCATCTCATTAGTGGTTATATAGGGTTAGCGAAGTAGAGTTATCCCCTACCAAAGGAGACGTTTTAGACTTTTCTTTACCTTCGCTAGTCTTCGGGACACCCTTGGGTAACGGTGGAGCTCCTGTTTAGCCCCCATAGGAGACAAATAATAATAAATGAATATTATTATAGAGGGAAACTTCCGAGGCGATAATCAGCGAATCAATTCAGAGGAAGAGGTATGTTTACAGCACTCGGAAAAATTGACAAATAATCAACAGCAGAAAAAAATATGGACCAAAGCAGGATCGAACCCGTACTCAGTGGCACAACGCCTTTGCCACGAAAAGCCAAACGCTAGGGAACACTGTCACTCAGTGGCAGTTATTTGTCAATTTTTCCGAGTGCTGTAAACATACCTCTTCTTCTGAATTGATTAGCCCCCATATCAGTGTAACGTGAAGCCATTGGAGCAGGTAGTGGGTGGTGTGGGACCAGTCGACAGGTAATGGTCGGTTATGGTCCCCACTCCGTGATGGCAGGCAGATGATCTCAGTTGTAGAGACAATGGCTGTGATCTCCGACTAGTAGTCTCTGCCAAGAAGGAAAGGAATGGCAAACTACCTTCTTATATTGGATAGTAAAATTATGTCAAAAGTGCAATTTAATGTCTACAGCTAGCGACGTTAATGGAGACACCAAGCCACCTAGTCCGGTAGGGAGGTCCTGTGCTACAGGTGACGCCCGATCGTCATCAAGCTAATGTGTGTTGTGGGCAAAATTACTTCAGGCCTCTATAGCTAAAACCTGAAGACGTAACAAGTTGTGTGTGCTTTTGGGAAAGCCCTCTCAGCCTTCCCTACCTTCAACATAGATGGCAATGAATAGCCATGGGCGGCTGACGCCATTTTACCCACAGTCGCCCCTGCTCACAATGCTGAAAACGTCACAACTTTTTGGTGGTCACCCTCAGTTGGCGGCTATTCAATATAGAGCTGGCGATGCACTAACACTCCGCACACCGCCCGCTCTCGATTTGTGTTGAAGTTTTACTTGCTCTATATATTTACATAAATATTGAATGATATCTACAACAGCGCATATATAACAGACGACCTGCTCAAATCAATATCCATTGCCCTACCAAAGAAATCTAGTGCGATTGAATGCGACGATCATCGCACAATAAGCATTATGAGTCACATGACTAAGATATTATTAAGAATCATCATGCGAAGAGTGCGAAACGAAATCAATCCAGAAATTAGCGATGAACAGTGTGGTTTTGTTAGAGGTAAAGGAACGATTAATGCCAAATACATTATACGATCTTTAGTAGAAAGAGCCATAGCGGTGAAAACAGAATTATACCTGTTTCGTAGACCAAAGCGTTTACCAAAGCATTTGACAAAGTAAAGCACCAAGAAATAATCAAAATTTTAGAAGGCATAAACATAGACAGCAAAGATCCAAGAATAATAAAGAACATGTACTGACAACAAACAGCGGCCATAAGAACTGGAAATAAATTGGAATTTTTTCAACAAATAAAACATGGTGTTATGCAAGGTTGCGTGCTGTCACCAAATTTGTTTAATATGTAAGGTGAAATTATTTGAAGATCCATAAGGGGCATGCATGAAATAACAATCGGAGGTCATAATATAAATAATCTAAGGTATGCTGGTGATACAGTCTTAATCGCTAAGAGTGAAAATGAGTTACAAGAAATGTTAGACATTACAGTGAAATACGCAAAAATAAAGGACTCAGCCTTAATAGCAAAAAGACAGAGGTAATGGTAACATCAAAGAAAATACATCACCTAAGTGCACAATAATAAAGACAAGTGGAACAATATTAAAACAGGTAAATGAATTTAAATATTTGGGAACTTTGTTAACCTTCTGACGGAAGATTTACAACAGAAGTGAGGTGCAGAATGGCTCAGGTAAAGTGCAGCTTTCCAAAAAAATGAGGACGATACTATGCAATCCATTTTTGATAATAGAAACAAGAAAAACAGTTCTTAAACGTTATGTAGAGCCTGTCTTAACATAAGGATGTGATTCATGGACAATAGGACAACAAACAAGAAAATCACTGGAGGCTGTAGAAATGTGATTTTACAGAAGAATGTTGAGAATACCATGGACAGCTAAGAAGAGTAATGAAAACGTTCTGAAAGAGGCCAAAGTAAAAATAGAGCTATTTACAATATTAGGAAGAAACAATCATCATTATTTTTTGGTCATGTAATGAGAAGAAAACAGCTGAAATATATTGTAATAACTGGGAAAATTGAGGGACGGAGAGGTAGATGGAAGTAAAGAGAAAAGATACCAGACAGCTTAAGAGAATGGCTTGGCAGAAGGTCAACAACAGAAATGATAAATAACTGTCGAGATCGAAAGTTGTAGAGAGACATAGTCACCTACGTCAGCAGGCCCGGTACTTGATGATGATGATGATGATATTTTTTCACATACCGTACATCATTTTGTAGGGATATTGCAGCCTGAGTGAATCACTAGCAATAGACTTATTTCATTCATTCGTTTTGCCTATTCACATCCAGCGTGTGGCTTTTTAAAACTGAATTTTATAACGCACATTCCAGTTTCGTAATCACACAACAGTTCTGACTCTGACTCATCTTTACATACTTTATGTGAGCGAGAAGTTACGTTCAATTATATATTACATCTGTGACCAGAACAACTTTTCAATGTGGAGAGTGGGGGCATATTGAAACGTGTAGTGTCACCTGCAAGGTTAAAGTGCAACGTCCTCTGCGAAGGTATCCATGAATTTCGAGGTGAATCGCAACATTTGTTGTATAGGATATGAGTGGGGCGGTGTCTGGTAGAAAGACTCCCACCTAAGGGATGTCCATTGGTACTTTGGCACTGCCTTCATTACATTTCCTAGTTGACGTGCATCTGTATAAACCTCCCCTCATTAGACGATTCAGGTGCAGTCTCGTTAATTCCATGTTTTCTTGGTGCCTAATAGTCAAACCAACGTGCTGTCCGCGACTCAATGCTGATGCTAATGTCAAGATAGTGAACCAAAATTGATAAAGATACTAGCTAATGTCAAGTTAGTGAACCAAAATTGATAAAGATACTAGCTAATGTCAAGTTAGTGAACCAAAATTGATAAAGATACTAGCTAATGTCAAGTTAGTGAACCAAAATTTGAAAAAGATACTAGCTAATGTCAAGTTAGTGAACCAAAATTGATAAAGATACTAGCTAATGTCAAGATAGTGAATCAAAATTGATAAAGATGCTAGCTAATGTCAAGTTAGTGAACCAAAATTGATAAAGATGCTAGCTAATGTCAAGTTAGTTAACCAAAATTGATAAAGATGCTAGCTAATGTCAAGTTAGTTAACCAACATTGATAAAGATGCTAGCTAATGTCAAGATAGTGAACCAGAATTGATATAATATACTAGCTAATGTCAAGATAGTGAACCAGAATTGATAAAGATACTAGCTAATGTCAAGATAGTGAACCAGAATTGATAAAGATACTAGTTAATGTCAAGATAGTGAACCAAAATTGATAAAGATACTAGCTAATGTCAAGATAGTGAACCAGAATTGATAAAGATGCTAGCTAATGTCAAGTTAGTGAACCAGAATTGATAAAGATACTAGCTAATGTCAAGTTAGTGACCAAAACTGATAAAGATACTAGCTAATGTCAAGTTAGTTAACCAAAATTGATAAAGATACTAGCTAATGTCAAGATAGTGAACCAAAATTGATAAAGATACTAGCTAATGTCAAGTTAGTTAACCAAAATTGATAAATATGCTAGCTAATGTCAAGTTAGTTAACCAAAATTGATAAAGATACTAGCTAATGTCAAGTTAGTTAACCAGAATTGATAAAGATACTAGCTAATGTCAAGATAGTGAACCAGAATTGATAAAGATACTAGCTAATGTCAAGATAGTGAACCAGAATTGATAAAGATACTAGCTAATGTCAAGATAGTGAACCAGAATTGATAAAGATACTAGCTAATGTCAAGATAGTGAACCAGAATTGATAAAGATACTAGCTAATGTTAAGTTAGTGAACCAAAATTGGTAAAGATACTAGCTAATGTCAAGTTAGTGAACCAAAATTGATAAAGATGCTAGCTAATGTCAAGTTAGTTAACCAACATTGATAAAGATACTAGCTAATGTCAAGTTAGTTAACCAGAATTGATAAATATGCTAGCTAATGTCAAGTTAGTTAACCAAAATTGATAAAGATACTAGCTAATGTCAAATTAGTTAACCAGAATTGATAAAGATGCTAGCTAATGTCAAGTTAGTGAACCAAAATTGATAAAGATGCTAGCTAATGTCAAGTTAGTTAACCAAAATTGATAAAGATGCTAGCTAATGTCAAGTTAGTTAACCAGAATTGATAAAGATACTAGCTAATGTCAAGATAGTGAACCAGAATTGATAAAGATACTAGCTAATGTCAAGATAGTGAACCAGAATTGATAAAGATACTAGCTAATGGTCAAGTTGTGAACCAAAATTGGTAAAGATACTAGCTAATGTCAAGATAGTGAACCAGAATTGATAAAGATACTAGCTAATGTCAAGATAGTGAACCAGAATTGATAAAGATACTAACTAATGTCAAGATAGTGAACCAGAATTGATAAAGATACTAGCTAATGTCAAGATAGTGAACCAGAATTGATAAAGATACTAGCTAATGTCAAGATAGTGAACCAGAATTGATAAAGATACTAGCTAATGTCAAGATAGTTAACCAGAATTGATAAAGATACTAGCTAATGTCAAGATAGTGAACCAGAATTGATAAAGATACTAGCTAATGTCAAGATAGTGAACCAGAATTGATAAAGATACTAGCTAATGTCAAGATAGTGAACCAGAATTGATAAAGATACTAGCTAATGTCAAGATAGTGAACCAGAATTGATAAAGATACTAGCTAATGTTAAGTTAGTGAACCAAAATTGGTAAAGATACTAGCTAATGTCAAGTTAGTGAACCAAAATTGATAAAGATGCTAGCTAATGTCAAGTTAGTTAACCAACATTGATAAAGATACTAGCTAATGTCAAGTTAGTTAACCAGAATTGATAAATTTGCTAGCTAATGTCAAGTTAGTTAACCAAAATTGATAAAGATACTAGCTAATGTCAAGTTAGTTAACCAGAATTGATAAAGATGCTAGCTAATGTCAAGTTAGTGAACCAAAATTGATAAAGATGCTAGCTAATGTCAAGTTAGTTAACCAAAATTGATAAAGATGCTAGCTAATGTCAAGTTAGTTAACCAGAATTGATAAAGATACTAGCTAATGTCAAGATAGTGAACCAGAATTGATAAAGATACTAGCTAATGTCAAGATAGTGAACCAGAATTGATAAAGATACTAGCTAATGGTCAAGTTGTGAACCAAAATTGGTAAAGATACTAGCTAATGTCAAGATAGTGAACCAGAATTGATAAAGATACTAGCTAATGTCAAGATAGTGAACCAGAATTGATAAAGATATTAACTAATGTCAAGATAGTGAACCAGAATTGATAAATATACTAGCTAATGTCAAGATAGTGAACCAGAATTGATAAAGATACTAGCTAATGTCAAGATAGTGAACCAGAATTGATAAAGATACTAGCTAATGTCAAGATAGTGAACCAGAATTGATAAAGATACTAGCTAATGAGTAGTATAGCAGGGTCCATTTGACCCGTATTTGGACCGTAAATTAACAAAGACATATAGTGTGGTGCGCAGCGCACCACATGTACATGAGAGACAGGGGGAGTTAACCGTGACATTTCGTGTCGAGGTATTGACCTCTAAGCCCGATGACCCGGAAGTGACGTGTTTGTCTGGTGTGTGCTGACTTTGGAGTTCTTTATGTACTTGATCGTTAGTGATAGGTTAGTAGATTATACAACATCATTGAAAAACAATCAATATAAAACAAAAGACAAAAGATATATTTTATTCTTTTATTATCTCAATAGGTGTATAACATACAGTGGATATTATATAACATTACAAAAATATTCAGTACATTGAGTCAATATATAGTACATGGATAACATTTATTTATAGATAGGTAGTTGGATGTCTGCTTAGCTCTATGTCATAAATGAATCATAAGGGGTGAAACTATTAGAGATTGCTGGGTAGTCTAAGCTGGTAGTGTAAAGAGTTAAATATCTAGAGGAGTTGTCGAGACGTTATCATCAGCTACCTTTCTTTTTATATAGAAATAGGAAAGAGCATTTCTTGTTTGACTGTAGGAAAATATGGAATTATTTAAGACTTTGAAACCTACATTTTTCCCACCCTTAGCCTTTTGCGTAGCGAGAACCTCTAAAAACATATCTTTATCTAATTTGTTGTGTTGCTTGCTTAGCCCTTTACAACTGATTTTATCGTAATCCCCATTACAATGGTATGTCTTACTACATAAGCTAACAAGAGCTGTCCCTTCGTACTCTAGTTTAAAAAGCCCGGGCGTTCGTTTGGTGTATGCTTTAACACCCTTACAGTTTATACAGTCTGTCTTGCTAGTATGTTCATCGCAGCGATGGTTGTATAGGGGTCGTCTAGTGTGTCGTGATGGGTGCATGGAGGTCGGCTAGTATATCGTGAGGGGTGTACGGAGGTCGTCTAGTGTGTCATATTGGGTGTATAGAGGGCGTCTAGTGTGTCGTAATGGGTGTATAGAGGTCGTCTAGTGTGTCGTGATTGGTACAGGGAGGGCGGGTAGTGTGTTATGATGGGTGTACGGAGGTCGTCTAGTGTGTCATATTGGGTGTATAGAGGGCGTTTAGTGTGTCATGATGGTTGTATAGGGGTCGTCTAGTGTGTCATGATGGTTGTATAGGGGTCGTCTAGTGTGCCATGATGGGTGCATGGAGGTCGGCTAGTATGTCGTGATGGGTGTATGGAGGTCGTCTAGTGGGGTATGATGATTGTATGGAGGTCGGCTAGTATGTCGTGATGGGTGTATGGAGGTCGTCTAGTGTGTCATGATGGGTGTATGGTGGTGTCGTCTAGTGTGTCGTGATGGGTGTATGGAGGTCGTCTAGTGTGGTATGAGGGGTGTATGGAGGTCGTCTAGTGTGATATGAGGGCTGTATCCCGGGCGTCTAGTGTGACATGATAGTTGTAGGTAGAATGTCTGGTATATCATACTTTTATACAACCAATAAGAAAACATGAAAAAACGAAGGAATTCAACAATACTTATCTTAACAACTTTACATCAATACAGTTGAATAACCTGTTATCGTTAACCCTTACCATACTTTAAGAGAAAACATTCAAACTTACAGTATAAAATATAGTCTCAATCATCTACAATGAATATAACCATTATCGATAAGCGTTAACATACGTTAAGAGAAAACAAGCCAACTTACTGTGCAAAATATAGTCTCCGCTAGAGTGAACAGTAACTTTCCTTGAATCAACCAAACTTATAACACAAAGTCTCGCATGAGACTAGTTTAAATATAGCCTGGTAGCAGATTTTAACCAATCAGCGAGTGAGTACGTCAACATCGCTTGATAGCGGGATTAACCAATCAGAAAAGAGTATTAACATAGGAGGCGGGGAGAAGAAATGGCTGACAGGTGGATTAACCAATCAGAAAAGCGCGTTAGCCGAAGCGTAGGTAGTGGCTGTCGGGTCAGCAGTGGGGGAAAAATGTTGGGTGGTGGGTTACTTGAACTCGTTTTGACCCCTGAGGCAATTCCAGAAGAGTTCTATGATCTCATTTTGACCGCTGAAGGCTTTAATACCAATGTTTCCCACTTCAACGAACGACATACATCATTAAAGGTGATTACTTCAGCTCTTAGACTTTGGAGTTCCATATCTTTATCACTTCAACGAATGACAGACAACAGTAAAGATGATCATTTCAGGTAAGAAAACTTAGTTCCAAACCCTAAAATTTTGGTTCATACTCACAAAGTTGAACACAAACTCTACAAATTTAGGCCCAAAGTTGTAATTGTTAGACACGAAAGTCGTAAATGTTATATGCAAAGTCCAAAAGTTTGTCAAAAAGACAACCTAAACTCAAAATAGTTAGACACAAAGCCCAACAATTTATAGGCAAAGTCCAAAAAGTTACTCCAAAAGACAACTAATATAACACTTAATCCCAAAATTGCGTCTCATAACCAAAAAGTTGAACTCAAAACCCTAAAAACTTAGTCCCAAAGTGGTACTAGTTCACCACAAAAGGCGTAAATGTTATATTCAAATCCAAAAGTTTGTCAAAAAGACAACCCAAACTCAAAATAGTTAGACACAAAGCCCAACAATTTATATGCAAAGGCCAAAAAGTTACTTCAAAATACAACTAATGTAACACTTAACCCCAAAATTTCGTCGCATAACCAAACAGTTGAACTCGAAAGCCTAAAAATTTAGTCCCAAAGTCGTAATTGTTCGACACGAAAGTCGTAAATGTTATATGCAAAGTCCAAAAGTTTGTCAAAAAGACAACCTAAACTCAAAATAGTTAGACACGAAAGGTCAAAAAAGTATATGCAAAGTCCAAAAGGTTACTCCAAAAGACAACTAATGTAACACCATTGCACAAAAATGTCGTTGCGTAACCAAAAAGTTGAACTCAAAACCCTACAAAATTTAAACCCAAAATCAAAATAGTTAGACACGAAAGACCAAATAGTTATATTCAAAGTCCAAAAGTTTGTCAAAAAGACAACCTTAACTCAAAAATAGTTAGACACAAAGCCCAACAATTTATATGCAAAGTCCAAAAAGGTACTCCAAAAGACAACTAATGTAGCACTTAACCCTAAAATTTCGTCTCATAACCAAAAAGTTGAACTCAAAACCCTAAAAAGTGTCCACTTATCAACCAAAGTCTTTAATACAGCTGAGAAAACCCTAATAAATAATTACAATTTACTAAAAATGTTGCACTTGATGATAGCTGCGACTGTGTCTAAATCATTATTGAAAATATTCATAGAACTCTAGTAAAAACCAAACACACTAAAACACCACATTGAAAGAATGAACTTAAAGTTCACGCCCCTGTCACAACTCTGCTAAGAAAAGTACTGCAAAGCATGAAAGTTATGGCCCCTGCTATAACTCTACTAAACGAAAGTATTACCAAACACGTAGGTTACACTCCTACCATAACCCACTAAGAAAAACAAGATTTTGCTTAAAATACCACATTTATGATTGTTACGCCCCTTGTCCCTTAATGAGGGGTACGCCCATGAAACTGTTAGAAATAGTAAATTTACACTCTAGGGCTACTCCAAACTTTACATTAAGCATCCCCGTATCAAGAATTTACTTAAAAGTCACTTTTATGGTTGTTACGCCCCTTGACCCTTTATGAGGGGACGCCCATGAAACTGTTACAAATAGTAAATTTACACTCTAAACTTACCCCGAATGTTATTTTAGACATCCCCATAGCAAAAATTTGCTTAAAAGTCACTTTTATGATTGTTACCCCCTTGACTCTTTTTTAGGGCTACGCCCATGAAACTGTTAAAAATTAGTAAATTTACACTCTAAACTTACCCCGAATGTTATTTTAGACATCCCCATAGCAAAAATTTGCTTAAAAGTCACTTTTATGATTGTTACCCCCTTGACTCTTTTTTAGGGCTACGCCCATGAAACTGTTAAAAATAGTCAATTTAACACCTAGACATACCACAAACTTTATTTTAGTCATCCCCATAGCAAAAATTTGCTTAAAAGTCACTTTTATGATTGTTACCCCCTTGATTCTTTTTTAGGGCTACGCCCATGAAACTGTTACAAATAGTAAATTTACACTCTAAACATACCCCAAACTTTATATTAAGCATCCCCGTATCAAGAAGTTACATAAAAACAACTTTTGAAATTACTACCCCTGTACCCATTTTTGGCGGTTACGCCCACGAAACTGTTAAAAAATAGTCAATTTAACATCTAGACATACCCCAAACTTTATATTAAGCATCCCCGTATCAAGAATTTACATAAAAACACCTTTTGAAATTACTACCCCTGTACCCATTTTTGGCGGTTACGCCCATGAAACTGTTAAAAATAGTCAATTTAACATCTAGACATACCCCAAACTTTATATTAAGCATCCCCATATCAAGAATTTACATAAAAATCACTTTTGAAATTACTACCCCTGTACCCATTTTTGGCGGTTACGCCCATGAAACTGTTAAAAAATAGTCAATTTAACATCTAGACATACCCCAAACTTTATATTAAGCATCCCCGTATCAAGAATTTACATAAAAACACCTTTTGAAATTACTACCCCTGTACCCATTTTTGGCGGTTACGCCCATGAAACTGTTAAAAATAGTCAATTTAACATCTAGACATACCCCAAACTTTATATTAAGCATCCCCATATCAAGAATTTACATAAAAATCACTTTTGAAATTACTACCCCTGTACCCATTTTTTGGCGGTTACGCCCATGAAATCGATAAAAAATTGAAATTTAACCTATTGGTATACCTCAAACATAATATTTGACACGCCCATGTATCAAATTTACCTGAAAAATCAATCAAAAATTAGTAGTATAGATTGGCACTTAGGATGGATAGACTATAAGGAAAAAAAATGTAGACTCTCATATAAGGAAAAACCGCACCAAAAAATGTGCCTTGATGTACGGGTAGACTATTTATATAAGGATTTAGGTGCCTTCAAAGGCACATTTATCCGTCCTAAATGACATACTATACTACTAATTTTTGATTGATTTTTCAGGTAAATTTGATACATGGGCGTGTCAAATATTATGTTTGAGGTATACCAATAGGTTAAATTTCAATTTTTTATCGATTTCATGGGCGTAACCGCCAAAAATGGGTACAGGGGTAGTAATTTCAAAAGGTGTTTTTATGTAAATTCTTGATACGGGGATGCTTAATATAAAGTTTGGGGTATGTCTAGATGTTAAATTGACTATTTTTTAACAGTTTCGTGGGCGTAACCGCCAAAAATGGGTACAGGGGTAGTAATTTCAAAAGTGATTTTTATGTAAATTCTTGATATGGGGATGCTTAATATAAAGTTTGGGGTATGTCTAGATGTTAAATTGACTATTTTTAACAGTTTCATGGGCGTAACCGCCAAAAATGGGTACAGGGGTAGTAATTTCAAAAGGTGTTTTTATGTAAATTCTTGATACGGGGATGCTTAATATAAAGTTTGGGGTATGTCTAGATGTTAAATTGACTATTTTTTAACAGTTTCGTGGGCGTAACCGCCAAAAATGGGTACAGGGGTAGTAATTTCAAAAGTTGTTTTTATGTAACTTCTTGATACGGGGATGCTTAATATAAAGTTTGGGGTATGTTTAGAGTGTAAATTTACTATTTGTAACAGTTTCATGGGCGTAGCCCTAAAAAAGAATCAAGGGGGTAACAATCATAAAAGTGACTTTTAAGCAAATTTTTGCTATGGGGATGACTAAAATAAAGTTTGTGGTATGTCTAGGTGTTAAATTGACTATTTTTAACAGTTTCATGGGCGTCCCCTCATAAAGGGTCAAGGGGCGTAACAACCATAAAAGTGACTTTTAAGTAAATTTTTGCTATGGGGATGTCTAATGTAAAGTTTGTGGTATGTCTAGGTGTTAAATTGACTATTTTTAACAGTTTCATGGGCGTAGCCCTATAAAAGAGTCAAGGGGGTAACAATCATAAAAGTGACTTTTAAGCAAATTTTTGCTATGGGGATGTCTAAAATAACATTCGGGGTAAGTTTAGAGTGTAAATTTACTAATTTTTAACAGTTTCATGGGCGTAGCCCTAAAAAAGAGTCAAGGGGGTAACAATCATAAAAGTGACTTTTAAGCAAATTTTTGCTATGGGGATGTCTAAAATAACATTCGGGGTAAGTTTAGAGTGTAAATTTACTATTTGTAACAGTTTCATGGGCGTCCCCTCATAAAGGGTCAAGGGGCGTAACAACCATAAAAGTGACTTTTAAGTAAATTCTTGATACGGGGATGCTTAATGTAAAGTTTGGAGTAGCCCTAGAGTGTAAATTTACTATTTCTAACAGTTTCATGGGCGTACCCCTCATAAAGGGACAAGGGGCGTAACAATCATAAATGTGGTATTTTAAGCAAAATCTTGTTTTTCTTAGTGGGTTATGGTAGGAGTGTAACCTACGTGTTTGGTAATACTTTCGTTTAGTAGAGTTATAGCAGGGGCCATAACTTTCATGCTTTGCAGTACTTTTCTTAGCAGAGTTGTGACAGGGGCGTGAACTTTAAGTTCATTCTTTCAATGTGGTGTTTTAGTGTGTTTGGTTTTTACTAGAGTTCTATGAATATTTTCAATAATGATTTAGACACAGTCGCAGCTATCATCAAGTGCAACATTTTTAGTAAATTGTAATTATTTATTAGGGTTTTCTCAGCTGTATTAAAGACTTTGGTTGATAAGTGGACACTTTTTAGGGTTTTGAGTTCAACTTTTTGGTTATGAGACGAAATTTTGGGGTTAAGTGCTACATTAGTTGTCTTTTGGAGTACCTTTTTGGACTTTGCATATAAATTGTTGGGCTTTGTGTCTAACTATTTTTGAGTTAAGGTTGTCTTTTTGACAAACTTTTGGACTTTGAATATAACTATTTGGTCTTTCGTGTCTAACTATTTTGATTTTGGGTTTAAATTTTGTAGGGTTTTGAGTTCAACTTTTTGGTTACGCAACGACATTTTTGTGCAATGGTGTTACATTAGTTGTCTTTTGGAGTAACCTTTTGGACTTTGCATATACTTTTTTGACCTTTCGTGTCTAACTATTTTGAGTTTAGGTTGTCTTTTTGACAAACTTTTGGACTTTGCATATAACATTTACGACTTTCGTGTCGAACAATTACGACTTTGGGACTAAATTTTTAGGCTTTCGAGTTCAACTGTTTGGTTATGCGACGAAATTTTGGGGTTAAGTGTTACATTAGTTGTATTTTGAAGTAACTTTTTGGCCTTTGCATATAAATTGTTGGGCTTTGTGTCTAACTATTTTGAGTTTGGGTTGTCTTTTTGACAAACTTTTGGATTTGAATATAACATTTACGCCTTTTGTGGTGAACTAGTACCACTTTGGGACTAAGTTTTTAGGGTTTTGAGTTCAACTTTTTGGTTATGAGACGCAATTTTGGGATTAAGTGTTATATTAGTTGTCTTTTGGAGTAACTTTTTGGACTTTGCCTATAAATTGTTGGGCTTTGTGTCTAACTATTTTGAGTTTAGGTTGTCTTTTTGACAAACTTTTGGACTTTGCATATAACATTTACGACTTTCGTGTCTAACAATTACAACTTTGGGCCTAAATTTGTAGAGTTTGTGTTCAACTTTGTGAGTATGAACCAAAATTTTAGGGTTTGGAACTAAGTTTTCTTACCTGAAATGATCATCTTTACTGTTGTCTGTCATTCGTTGAAGTGATAAAGATATGGAACTCCAAAGTCTAAGAGCTGAAGTAATCACCTTTAATGATGTATGTCGTTCGTTGAAGTGGGAAACATTGGTATTAAAGCTTTCAGCGGTCAAAATGAGATCATAGAACTCTTCTGGAATTGCCTCAGGGGTCAAAACGAGTTCAAGTAACCCACCACCCAACATTTTTCCCCCACTGCTGACCCGACAGCCACTACCTACGCTTCGGCTAACGCGCTTTTCTGATTGGTTAATCCACCTGTCAGCCATTTCTTCTCCCCGCCTCCTATGTTAATACTCTTTTCTGATTGGTTAATCCCGCTATCAAGCGATGTTGACGTACTCACTCGCTGATTGGTTAAAATCTGCTACCAGGCTATATTTAAACTAGTCTCATGCGAGACTTTGTGTTATAAGTTTGGTTGATTCAAGGAAAGTTACTGTTCACTCTAGCGGAGACTATATTTTGCACAGTAAGTTGGCTTGTTTTCTCTTAACGTATGTTAACGCTTATCGATAATAGGTTATATTCATTGTAGATGATTGAGACTATATTTTATACTGTAAGTTTGAATGTTTTCTCTTAAAATATGGTAAGGGTTAACGATAACAGGTTATTCAACTGTATTGATGTAAAGTTGTTAAGATA
Organism: Megaustenia siamemsis; assembly: GCA_032433765.1. Taxonomy (NCBI): domain Eukaryota; kingdom Metazoa; phylum Mollusca; class Gastropoda; order Stylommatophora; family Ariophantidae; genus Megaustenia; species Megaustenia siamemsis. The sequence goes on along the minus strand of JAVIAB010000008.1, from coordinate 42,054,994 downwards.
AGTATTGTTGAATTCCTTCGTTTTTTCATGTTTTCTTATTGGTTGTATAAAAGTATGATATACCAGACATTCTACCTACAACTATCATGTCACACTAGACGCCCGGGATACAGCCCTCATATCACACTAGACGACACCACCATACACCCATCATGACACACTAGACGACCTCCATACACCCATCACGACATACTAGCCGACCTCCATACAATCATCATACCCCACTAGACGACCTCCATACACCCATCACGACATACTAGCCGACCTCCATGCACCCATCATGGCACACTAGACGACCCCTATACAACCATCATGACACACTAGACGACCCCTATACAACCATCATGACACACTAAACGCCCTCTATACACCCAATATGACACACTAGACGACCTCCGTACACCCATCATAACACACTACCCGCCCTCCCTGTACCAATCACGACACACTAGACGACCTCTATACACCCATTACGACACACTAGACGCTCTCTATACACCCAATATGACACACTAGACGACCTCCGTACACCCCTCACGATATACTAGCCGACCTCCATGCACCCATCACGACACACTAGACGACCCCTATACAACCATCGCTGCGATGAACATACTAGCAAGACAGACTGTATAAACTGTAAGGGTGTTAAAGCATACACCAAACGAACGCCCGGGCTTTTTAAACTAGAGTACGAAGGGACAGCTCTTGTTAGCTTATGTAGTAAGACATACCATTGTAGTGGGGATTACGATAAAATCAGTTGTAAAGGGCTAAGCAAGCAACACAACAAATTAGATAAAGATATGTTTTTAGAGGTTCTCGCTACGCAAAAGGCTAAGGGTGGGAAAAATGTAGGTTTCAAAGTCTTAAATAATTCCATATTTTCCTACAGTCAAACAAGAAATGCTCTTTCCTATTTCTATATAAAAAGAAAGGTAGCTGATGATAACGTCTCGACAACTCCTCTAGATATTTAACTCTTTACACTACCAGCTTAGACTACCCAGCAATCTCTAATAGTTTCACCCCTTATGATTCATTTATGACATAGAGCTAAGCAGACATCCAACTACCTATCTATAAATAAATGTTATCCATGTACTATATATTGACTCAATGTACTGAATATTTTTGTAATGTTATATAATATCCACTGTATGTTATACACCTATTGAGATAATAAAGGAATAAAATATATCTTTTGTCTTTTGTTTTATATTGATTGTTTTTCAATGATGTTGTATAATCTACTAACCTATCACTAACGATCAAGTACATAAAGAACTCCAAAGTCAGCACACACCAGACATAAACACGTCACTTCCGGGTCATCGGGCTTAGAGGTCAATACCTCGACACGAAATGTCACGGTTAACTCCCCCTGTCTCTCATGTACATGTGGTGCGCTGCGCACCACACTATATGTCTTTGTTAATTTACGGTCCAAATACGGGTCAAATGGACCCTGCTATACTACTCTAATGTCAAGATAGTGAACCAGAATTGATAAAGATACTAGCTAATGTCAAGTTAGTGAACCAAAATTGGTAAAGATACTAGCTAATGTCAAGTTAGTGAACCAAAACTGATAATGATCCTTCTGTCCTTATCCGTAGTGGGCCTGGTAATAGTTAGATGAACCCGCTCGGCCAAGCGAGTAGTGATCGAAGGGAAAGACAGCTCTGTAAATATACCGGATGTGCTGGTGACGGATGGTGTAGATACCACATAAACCGCGCGCATCCACACCCACAAAACGCCATGTCGAAAATTAAATGTTTAGGGTAGTTTCGCAAACACAAAATAAAGAGAAACAAACGGTAGACTTGCCGATATCTCCCCAGAGATGAAGTGATAAAATTGAGCGTGAAGCGACTGTTCCGTCCTTTATAACCAATCAAACCCTAACATTTAAAGTCACAAATTTGTTTCTGGAAACGTAATAAGACGGATATGATCAAAACATAATACTGCGAGTCTTCAATAGCAATGCGATAACACCAGACCCAAGGACGGACCAGGAAAAAGATGGATTTGTGGAATATTCGAACCAAGCCAACAGGGGAGTAAACTATTGCAAACTTATCTCCCCTCGACGCTGAAAGCCAAATATGGAAGGCAAGAAGAAGCTCACTGGCTGTCATTATTACCATCATCATGATCCGTTACTAAAGTAACCTCTTGGCGCAAGCGATCATCATGTTTTCACTTCTAAGCGTCATTACATGTTTAAATATTTCATTTACATGGAATAATGACGTCAGTTTCACTCGAAAATCTGGCATGTACAGTCTGTTTTGTATGGATATTCGGTGCAACACGATGATGATAACGCCGAGATGCATATGTGGCCTAATTTCTTTTGAACCAGCCTTTGCTAGGTCTTCCCCTTTCCCCCTACTTTACGTATGTTCAATGGGCGCCGTATTTACACGAAGCCTAGCCTTATGTTTAACGATTATTTCAACACTGCTTTTACCTCTATGCTTTCAGGCATACGGACTCATGCGTATGCCTGTAGATACTTAACATATACAAAGTTACCAAGCGTTCAATTGTATCAGGCCCTAGCTAAGGTATTACACATTTTAATGATTGGCTGAATAGACGGTGGCCATGGTAGTAGCCTACCCATCTTTAACGTAAGGCTTCGTATGTAGAAAATATGTCAGTATTGCTTGGATGTGTTTACGTAAACTCAGTCTAGGGCTAAACTGATATAAATCACTAGGCATTCATTATTTGTATCGCCGCTTTGATGGCGTTAACTCGCATTATTTTCGTGTTTAACTTGTTGGCACTTTACGCTCCTTCTTTTGTTCTCTAAATCAGGGATACTCAATGTCTCTTGTACTGTTTAATTTGTATATTTTTCCTGTGTTCGTTTTATTTATTCATTTATTAAATATTTAATAATGACTTATTATGTGTTTAACCCATTTCTTCGGGCCGTATTCACATCTCATGCCATGCGTGGCGATTCTAGAATCGTTTGTTTTCCTATTTACAGAAAATCAACTCTAGATAACTGAGCGCTGCACATCTGCTTGTGTTTAACACAAAGTGAAATTTTAGTTACAACCTTAGTAAATCTGCCGTTCTGTCTATTATAGAAACAATTATAGTGGTGTCTTTTACATTGGCGTTTGATAATAGTGTTGGTTATCTTAAGTTATTTTAGTTAAATAGGGTCAAGAATGGATCAACAGCAAATAGGAAGTGTACAGTAAATCTCATTTGTCTTGTTTAGTAGTTCTCTTTTCATTTTTAGTCGTTTTAACACTTCATCGTTTATTTTTTTTTTCCATCCTATTCTTCTATATATATCCACATTTCAAAGGTTTCACTTTTTTGTTCTGTTTTCTTGTCTAATGTCCATGTTTCTGCACCATACAGCACTGTTGAGAGGGTGTCACATTTTGCAATTCTTAGTTTTAGCCCTGGTTTTGTTTTGATGTTAGTATATTTTCCATGGCATCGAAATTACTTTTTGCCATTTCTATTCTTTTGTTTCGTTCAATTTTACATTTCCAATCAATGGTTATAGTGTGTCCAAGTGATATGACTCACGGGGTTTAATACGTTCAATCTGCTACATTAGTCATGACACTTTCAATGATTAGCTCTGTGCTCTTCAAACTGGCCGATATCCGGCAGAAACAAGTTGTGGGAATGGGTAGAGGCAGTCGAATTTCATGCTAAACTATAAACATTCCAAATATTCAAGCTCACATTTATAAATAACGTAAGGTGAAAGGATATGAAATAATGTACAATGCGAGGATAAAGCTCTGTCCTTTTAGAGAATAAATGTGTGTGTGTGTTTTTTTATGCATTGTAATGCTAGGTACATTAGCGCGTTTTATTAAACTGTGGTCTGCCGGTAAATACTGAGAGGTCGTAATGTCGCCCTCACAGTGGGCGTGGAGAAATTGTGTTCACTTTTGCAGTTAAAATAAAAGGGGACAACGTTTGAAAGCAGCTAAAAAATATTTTTAAAAAACTCTTAGGACAGAATGTTAATTTCCCTCTCTTGTGTAAAAACGTGGGTTTTCTAACCCTCTCTTCCATTAATCATTAAAATAAGTAAAAGTGTGTGTGTTCTTTTATGCCCTTTTTTTTTAATACTTCTACGAATAAAACTGGTTATTGTTTTGTAAAGTAACTTCTATATTGTTCGATACGTTTCGTAAAAGTGCGCTTTGACTGTGCCTTAGTGTGAACTTTGTGGTGATGTCTTCGGCGGTCTCAGGGCCAGAAATTCCTGGTTTCAAATCCCTTCACAGATAGTGCAAACTTTCCCTTTTGAGTTCGTGGTGTTTTTCCTGGTCCTACGCTCCCCTTCTGCCTGCCTCTGGTTTGTGAGGTCCGGCGCATAGCCCTTTCAGAGGTGACGGTGAAAGATGAGGTTTTGGTGCGCTCTACGCGCGTTTAAGAGTCAGCGGCAGTTTAAAAAAAATGGAAAAGAATAAACCAGAATTAGCTTAAGCCATGGTAAAAATAGTTCATCCCGATGACGATGATTATAAAAATAGTTCATCCTGATGACGATGATTATAAAAATAGTTCATCCTGATGACGATGATTATAAAAATAGTTCATCCTGATGACGATGATTATAAAAATAGTTCATCCTGATGACGATGATTATAAAAATAGTTCATCCTGATGACGATGATTATAAAAATAGTTAAGCAATTGAAAATTGACAAATGCCAAAGACGGCTGTGTCGGGCCGAAAGGCGCAAATATCGTGATTTGCCGTAAACTAACGACACAAAACTACCACGCCGATTTGACAATCGCTGAAAAAAGAAGAAAAAAATACAGCAACTGGTTGTAATAGTTAAACAATACCGTGTGGGCCTCATTTGAAGTTTATCTACCAGTAAAAATAACCGGAAAACCAGCACGCATTAGCTAAACACTTAAATAATGCACTGATCAACAAGAAAACTGGCCTGAACATTTCCTTAACATCTGTATCAAATGACACATTTAAATCGATGGTTTGTCAGTCAATATCGAGGAACAAGGAATGTGCATGTCCGCCTGTTTTGCTCGGAAATCGGATAACAAACAGCACATGCATAATAAACAAATCGACCTTGATACGAGAGAAATATTCGTTACATCGTTGGTGAAATATAAAAGAAGATATAGGTTATAAGTATAGATGTATTCTGAAAGAGGAGGGGGGGGAGAGAGACACGTCAGAACCCAAAATACAAGTTTCGCTAGCTCCATTTAATACGCATTGTAATTGAAATGCAACATCGACCTTTCCATTAATTATCTCAGTATGATTTCTTGCTTGTTTCCCACCCGGCTGGTTGTTAATAATGTACAGCTTTGTACACATTATCCTCAAGCCATTTTCTAGCATTTATTTTCATGTGGCTTTTATATGCGCGTGTTATATTTATGATTGTATTTAATTGTAATTTAGTTTCTGCAGAAAGAATTCAGGATTGTTGTTAAATTTTTTTTAGGAGTAATTCCAATTTTTAAAAAAATATAATAGGAACGGGTGCAACAATGTATCGCATACCTCTCCAAATGTGAAGAAAACTTATTGAAAACGTTCAACTAATATTTGATGTACTTTAGGGTTTTTAAATCTTGAGTTAAGTCTTGGAGGTCCGCGGCAGCAAAGTATATGTAAAAGGACTCGAACGAAGGTCAAACTCCACGTATATATTCACTACGTGTATGTATTTATATAATAGCCTCCATCAGTCATATTTGACCAAATATTTTTCAGCTTTTTTAAAAATGTTTTTTTTTCTTTTTTTTTCTCGCTGTGAATTATCTTTTCTATATATAGAAAAGAATATGTGTGCGTACGTGCGTGTGTGTAATCGCGACTGTGTTTGAAATGAAAGGTGATTCGATTAATTATCTTTATTTATGTGAAACACGTATCTTTATTTATCGATAAACGACCGTGAGTAATGTTTGTTTACGCCCAGAACGTCAGTAGCTAGGTAGTAGCGCCCTGCCTCGACAGTAAAGTGAATATTTTAACTTATCACTCCCCAGTAAATCTATTTGGGGGAACAAAAACGTGCATCTGACCTAATAAGTTTGGAGATGGTTAATAACAGCGAGGAACAGCTATGGCTTGCGGAACATCCGAATAATGTGGAATTGCACGGTGAAGTTTAATACTTTGCTTTCCTCATCATGATCAAGTGTCATGTCCTTTGCGGAATGTTGCATTCACCACAGCCTGTCTGAAAGAATCTCTGTCTCTCTCTCGCCAGATCTCCCAAGCCTTCTTTTGTAATGGGTCTCCTTGATGTCTTGAAATCACCTTTTTCTAGGTCTGCCCCTGCTGCGTCGCTCAGGAACCACGCCTTCCGTTATTGTTCTTTCCAGCCCGGTGTGTCTTATGCCGGGCTATAGTGCTTTAATTTCCTCTTTAGAATGGTGTTTATAAGCCAGATCTTTTTATGTTTAAGTGTTTTAATATGTCTTCATTACGCCTTTCCATTGTCATCATCATCGGGTGCCATCTCCGCAACGAATGTTGGCTACCATGGAGCGCCATTCTGCTCTGTCTCTTGCTTTGATGGTGCAGGTTGTCATAGGCTGATTTGTCCATCTTTTAATGTTACTCGTCCATGTTAGTCTTGGTCTGCCTCTTTTACCTTGTATTTTCCCATCCAAGATTACTTTTATTGGGCTGTTGTGTCTTTTAACATGGCATTTGTCTTGTTTGAATCGTGTTTAGTTGTTCTCTTTTCATTTTCAGTTGTTTTAAGACTTCGTTTTCTTTTCTTTCCATCCAATTCTACCTATTCTTCTATATATATCCACATTTCAAAGGCTTCACTTCACTTCTCTGTTCTGTTTTCTTGTCTAATGTCCGTGTTTCTGCACCATGTAGAAATATTGAGAAGATCTAACATTTGGTTATTCTTAGTTTTTGCCCTGGTGTTATTTGTTTTGATGTTAGTATATTTTTCATGAAATGTTCCTTCAATTTTGATATCCACTTGTGGGTTTTGAGTATTTTCTTTGTTTACGATCATAGTTTTAGTCTTTTTGATATTCGTATCCATTGTCTTCACTTATCTACAAAGCTGTAATATGCCACGGGACGACACCCTTTGACCTTTCAGCAAATGTTCTCGTCATGGGGGTTATAGAAGTAGGCGTGGAATATAACTAGAGTGGACTGGGTTTGTCTTGTGCAAATGATGTCGGCATAATCAGTGAGAACTGCTTCGACCTCCTACTGTCTCCGAACAAAAATTAGATTTATTTATGTGATTGCCAGCACACTATTTAGCTCAACGTGTGAGCTGCGTTATTAACGCGGTCTTTATTTATTTAATAGTTTGTTGTTGGATGTTAAGTTAATGAGAGAGAGAGAGAGAGAGAGAGAGAGAGAGAGAGAGAGTCACTATTACCACTACAACTGAACTGCTAAATATTTATATATAAGCACTGTACATGTATATGTACTTCTGTCGTTGAATATCATCTTTTACAGTTTGAGACCCTTTGCTGGGCTGATGCAAGACAGCGACAATATCGTGGTCTGTAGAAGAAGTCTGCCTAGTCCTCAATTGTTAATCAACCTGAATCTATTTGTTTACTGTAACTAAGGAACATGTAAACAGTTTCGTTGTTTATTTGGTTTGTACTTTATCTTCTTGGTGGGAAGATCTCGGAAACTGCTGTTCTGCTTCAGCACCGTGTACGATCTACTTGTCATTTACAGGTTGGGATAAACAATCTTTTATTGTCTCATTCGTTTACGGTTTCACTTCTTGTATTGTTTTTTTTTTCTTCCCCGCCTTCTACCAGAATCCCTATGAACAAGCCTCCTTATCATTCATTCTCTCTCTCTCTCCTCTCTCTCTCTCTCTCTCTCTCTCTCTCTCTCTCTCTCTCTCTCTCTCTCTCTCTCTACATTCTTCGTTCCGTCCATTTCTCAGCTGCTATTTTTACGTAGTTATCAACTTCATCCCCCCTCCCCGCTCCTTCCAAAACACCACCCTTTTTTCCCATATCTTTTCATTCCGCTTTCTTGTCTTTCACTTCCCATTTTTTATTTCCAGGCTCTCTTCATTCCTCTGTCCACGTCTCTCATCATTCCTCTGTCCACGTCTCTCATCATTCCTCTGTCCACGTCTCTCATCATTCCTCTGTCCACGTCTCTCATCATTCCTCTGTCCACGTCTCTCATCATTCCTCTGTCCAAATCTCTCATCGTCTATCATATCCTCTTATTCATTCCTCTGCCCATGTCTCTCATTCATTCCTGCCCATGTCTCTCATCATTCCTCTGTCCATTCATTCTTCTGTCCTTGTCTTTCTTTATTCTTCTGTCCATGTCTCTCTTTATTCTTCTGTCCATGTCTTTCTTCATTCCTCTGTCCATGTCTCTCTTCATTCCTCTGTCCATGTCTCTCATCATTCCTTTGTCCATGTCTATCATCATTCCTCTGTCCATGTCTCTCATCATTCCTTTGTCCACGAATCTCTTCCTTCTTGTATTAGTCTTTCCACATCTAGTATAATTTCACCCAGCATGACTCTTCATTCTTTTTTTTCTATTCTCTCTTTATTTCTCTTCTAAATCCCTCACTACTCATCACTCCACATTCCAAATCCCTCATCACTCCTCTTTCCAAATCCCTCATCACTCTTTCCAGATCTCTCATCACTACTCTTTCCACTTCCCTCATCACTTCTCTTTCCAGATCCTTCATCACTTCTCTTTCCAGATCCTTCATCACTACTCTTTCCACTTCCCTCATCACTACTCTTTCCACTTCCATCATCACTACTCTTTCCAGATCCCTCATCACTACTCTTTCCACTTCCATCATCACTACTCTTTCCAGATCCCTCACCACTACTCTTTCCACTTCCCTCATCACTACTCTTTCCACTTCCTCATCACTACTCTTTCCAGATCCCTCACCACTACTCTTTCCACTTCCCTCATCACTACTCTATCCACTTCCCTCATCACTACTCTTTCCAGATCCCTCACCACTACTCTTTCCACTTCCCTCATCACTACTCTTTCCACTTCCCTTATCACTACTCTTTCCACTTCCATCATCACTACTCTTTTCACTTCCCTCATCACTCCTCTTTCCACTTCCCTCATCACTCCTCTTTCCACTTCCCTCATCACTCCTCTTTTCACTTCCCTCATCACTCCTCTTTTCACTTCCCTCATCACTCCTCTTTCCACTTCCCTCATCACTCCTCTTTCCACTTCCCTCATCACTCCTCTTTCCAGATCCCTCATCATTCCACTTTCCCCGTCATTGCTCCAAACCCGTTTTTCTCTATATTGCATTCCCCTTCGTTCACTTCTATTTTACCTCCTCCGAGACTTTTGTTCTTATATCTTCATGTCTTCATTCTTTTCTTATTATATATGCTGCTCTTCCTCTGCATTTAGATCTTTTTCTCTCTCTCACCTTTCTCTCTCTCTCTCTCTCTCATCCCCCCCCCCCTTTTTTTTCTCTGTGTGTGTTAAAATTATATGTATGTGTGTGCATATATATATATATATATATATATATATATATATATATATATATATATATATATATATATATATATATATATATGTAATTATATAAGTGTGTGTGTGTCAGTATCTTTCATATTTTACTTTACTACATTCCATGAAGTTGGTTGAAGGTTACATACTTTGTTTCGGTTCTTGATGTAAAATCTTACTCTACCGGAAAGGGGGCTGGGGAGTGGTGAAATCAATCGATTGATTGTCTGAAATGGGAGATCAATATATCGCATCTTATGGAATAGCTAGAATAATGTGCTCATAAAAGTCATGGCGATTTATTAATATTCCATATTTCTGTTGTACGTTTTAGACAGTCATCATCAACGAGTGCCGTCTCCGCATAGAGGGTTGGCTACCATGGAGCGCCATTCAGCTCAGTCTCTTGCTTTGATGGTGCAGTTGACATAGGCTGTCTTGTCCATCTTTTGATGTTACTCGTCCATGTTAGTCTTGGTCTGCCTCTGGCTCTATTACTTTGTAATTTCCTTTTCAATATTACTTTTAGTAGGCTGCTGTGTCCCAAAAACATGTCCCAAAAATTTAATTTGCCTTGTTCTAATTGTGTTTAGTAGTTTTTAGACAGTACGAGAAGCGAAAGTGTGACCAATCTAGTAGGATAGTTGTGAGATATACGGTTGAGTAGTGTTTGTTTTGTTTATTTGAAACCCTGACGGATGGTTGAGGGTATGTATGGTTTTTTTTGTGTGTGTGTTGTATTCGCAACCATTGGTTCGGTTATGTTGGGGTGTTGGTTAAACCGTTTTTTCCCCCTATACGCCTTAAAGCGTGGAGAGTGCCGTTACTTTTACTTATTCGGTGGAGAGAAAAGATACAATGCGTCTTCAATTAACTCTTTCCGTACCTTCCGACACACTGTACGTTGTATCGAATGCCAAAGGAGAGACATGACAAACTAATATAACAATTCACAGAGTGATCGTGAATCTACAACCGTATCTAGACTACATGATCATCAAGTCAGAACTGAAGAGGATAAAAAGAAGCGACATGTGTGGAGACTCAGAAGAATATAATGTCGTGGAGGCAGAAGAATAGCATGTCGTGGAGACAGAAGAATAGCATGTCGTGGAGACAGAAGAATAGCATGTCGTGAGGACACAGAAGAATAGCATGTCGTGAGGACACAGAAGAATAGCATGTCGTGTGGACACAGAAGAATAGCATGTCGTGAGGACACAGAAGAATAGCATGTCGTGGAGACAGAAGAATAGCATGTCGTGAGGACACAGAAGAATAGCATGTCGTGAGGACACAGAAGAATAGCATGTCGTGTGGACACAGAAGAATAGCATGTCGTGAGGACACAGAAGAATAGCATGTCGTGAGGACACAGAAGAATAGCATGTCGTGAGGACACAGAAGAATAGCATGTCGTGAGGACACAGAAGAATAGCATGTCGTGAGGACACAGAAGAATAGCATGTCGTGAGGACACAGAAGAATAGCATGTCGTGAGGACACAGAAGAATAGCATGTCGTGTGGACACAGAAGAATAGCATGTCGTGTGGACACAGAAGAATAGCATGTCGTGTGGACACAGAAGAGTAGCATGTCGTGTGGACACAGAAGAATAGCATGTCGTGTGGACACAGAAGAATAGCATGTCGTGGAGACAGAAGAATAGCATGTCGTGAGGACACAGAAGAATAGCATGTCGTGTGGACACAGAAGAATAGCATGTCGTGTGGACACAGAAGAATAGCATGTCGTGGAGACAGAAGAATAGCATGTCGTGTGGACACAGAAGAATAGCATGTCGTGGAGACAGAAGAATAGCATGTCGTGTGGACACAGAAGAATAGCATGTCGTGTGGACACAGAAGAGTGGCATATTAATGCAGAACTGAAAGCATCCATACACTGAAGAACATAGTGGGGAGGTGATCTGAGCTCTTATGGACGAGTCCGATGTGTAATTATGATGATTCGGCGGCTAAATTAAACTACTACTTAGTTTTTGGCGCCCCCAATGGGAGATGGAAGTAGGATCTTGATCAGGCCTGATTCACTGATCCTGATGTTCAATTAAGGGGCGCAAACTTTTTTGCAGCCCACTCACTATGTATCCGGCCCATTGCATGAAGATTGGGGGGGGGGGGTCCTTGTCTTTTTTTAAATTGGATTACATTTCGCTATTTCATTTATCTCATATGGGGATGGGAGGGGGTGTACCGAGGGGTTGCCTGCAGTGCTGAAGAATAGAGGCCACATGCCCCGTGCAAATGCTACGGGGTCAGATTTGGAGTTTTTGTTTCAACCCCGATAAAAAGGAAAGTAAAACATTTTTTTTTTTTTACTGTACCAGGACGCGGTCACTTACACTTACCTGATTATCTCACTCACCTGCTCGTATCATTTCACCTCTAGCCTTCATTGGAATGCGCCCGCATGTGTGTGTGTGTGTGCTGGAAATGTTCCAAGGTAGTACTTCTGTCGTTTCTCTCTCGCGCGCTCAAGGACTGGAATGTTTCATTTCCTTTCTGCAAGCGCAGGTAAACGTGAAATATTAAACGCAGGATCCACCTAACCCCCCCCCCCCCTTTCCCCTCCCCAAACAACGCCTGTTTTGTGTTTTGGAAGGAAAATGTGTGCCCAACCCAGTGTCAGTATTGTTGTGGAATCTTACATAGGAATGCCATGTTGTGGTGAGCCTGATAGCTTTGACTAATCTCGCACTTTTGTCTCAGGTTTTTTTTTATTATTTGTTTAAATAAGGAAATTCAGGGTCGTGTATTATTTACCTGTGTGCTGACCTAAGAAAGTTGTTGTTTTTAACTGTGGCGGTATATTCTTTCAGATTTATGTTTCTGTAATGGTGCCTGCGGCATCCGTTTGCTGCCAGTCCTTGGCCTAATTAATACCCAGCGGGTTTCTTCAAGGACAGCCACAGGAGAGCTTCCCATACATATTTGGGCAGGGGGTGCGGGGAGTAGGTGAGGGCAGAGTATCGTAAAAGCACAGTGGCAGCGGTTCTCAAACTGTTGTTAGCCGCTCTCAGTGTAGGCTGCTTTATTTTTGCCTGGAGTTGGGAACGAACAACCAAAACACTTCTCTCCCCCATGTATAGTTATTGTAGTTATTGTTTAATATAACCTGGAAGGAAGGGAGGGAGCGAGGGAGGATTGATTTAGACTTGGGAACACCATTGGGATGATGGACACAAACCATGTAAAGTTGAGAAGCTTTGTTTTTGCCGGAACAATGCACCACAAGTAGTATCGTTGTAAATGTCAGTACTAAATGTCTTATAAACTGTTTTCTATTAATTCGCATGATCCCAACTTACTCTCTAAATTCCTATTGCTTCCCAGTATTCACTAGTTGTGTCAAGAACGATCTGGATCCATGGAAGCAATTTGTGTGTGTGTTTAAACTGATTTCGCGGGAAGTCCGTTCGATTGCGTTCACTCGATGACAAATTCGGCATCCGCGCTTAGAAGGAAGTTAAGTGGGCGTCGTGTTGTGGTTTGTAGTGAAACTAATAATTACGCCTTTCGGCCCAACACATCCGAATTCAGCACGACATTTTTTTTTAGTACAGGTTAGTCTTCCCTATTCACATGGCCAGACTAGAGATGATAGTCTGTTTCTGGTAGCACCATGGAGAGGTGGAGAAGGGTCTAGTGGTTCTGGTTCAGCGATCCTGGCGCATACCATCAGCTATGGATCACTGACAACTTCCAGCCCTGCTGCTGTGAGGCCACTTTGTCTCTTCGCGGGAAGTGATTTTCGAGAATACTTGGAGCGCAACTGTGTTCGCGTGGATTCTGAGCGTAATTATATTATTCTAATTGATCTTTCTGTTTTTCTTTTCTTTTAAAGATTTGTCGTTGATCCCAAGTCTGAGGGCTACATTCAACATAGGTGGCAATGGCCCAAACCTCCTCACTTTAGCTTGACATTTTCGGACATTATGTTGCCTTCTCTCTTTCATCCCTACTCTCTTGGCGGGAGCTTCCGGTGCCAAAAAAACCACCAAATTATTGGTCCATTCTGAATTTTCGTGTCATATTATTAGCATATAAGTTTTGTTTCGTGGACTTTTTTTTTTTCTACATTGACAGACGAGTTTTTTATTATTCTCATGGAGCAGCAATTTCAATTAAAGAGATGTATCTCTCGGATTTTCATCCCAAAGAAAACCGTCTTCTTGTCCTTAGACAAATACAGAGCGGCTAAGTCCGTGGCCGTCCACTGCATGTACCTTAGGTCTGGCTCACACTGTTCAACTCTGACAGCAATTTTTAATTATTTTTTTTTTGTTGCAAACTGTCTGAAGGAGGGAGGTTTGTAGTCCCAAATAAATGCTTGCTGCAGGTGAATGTACCCAGGCTCCAGGTGCACATTATAAATACCGTGTGAAGGAAGCAAAAGTTGAATGAAATATGTAACGCCGTTAATAATTTTAGATTTTGAAAGTGGGGTACTTAAAGAGTAAAAGAATCTTAAAATAAACCTGGATAAAAATACATTTTTAGAACCGTTGAACTAGTATGGAGCTGCCTGGCAACTCGTCGTCAATTCTTCCTGTGCACCTTTCAAAAGTACATTGTGACAGCTTATAATATTATGTGAACAATGCCTTCACTTTTGTTTGTTAAAAAAATAATAAAAATAAAGTACCATCTGAATATTCCCATTCAGTGGGTAATTTGCCATAACTCCTGCTTGTCTGATATAACGAGGGTAGGCTTCGACGGGTTCTGGGTTCCTAGATGTAATGAGATGAACGTCTTAGTTATATTTACTGCATGCTTCTAGTGTTGCGTGGCAAGCTGGAGAAACTTCTGGCGTGCCATAGGTTCCTCACCACAGGTATATGAGGTTGTTCTTTCAGGTTTCTGGCAAAGTCGACGATTTATTGCTGCTCTATTAGTTCCATTAACTAAGTCATAGCTTTAGGTTCTTTATATCTTTTTTTTTTTTTTAATTTATTCTCATATTTGCGTAGCTGTTAATGACACAGTTGATGTAAATATGATGTTAGAGACAGTTGCTGTAAATGTGAAGTTAGAGACAGCTGCTGTAAATGTGGTGTTAGAGACAGTTGCTGTAAATGTGATATTAGAGACAGCTGCTGTAAATGTGATGTTAGAGACAGTTGCTGTAAATGTGATGTTAGACACAGATGCTGTAAATGTGATGTTAGAGACAGCTGCTGTAAATGTGATGTTATATATAGCTGCTGTAAATGTGATGTTAGAGACAGCTGCTGTAAATATGATGTTAGAGACAGTTGCTGTAAATGTGAAGTTAGAGACAGCTGCTGTAAATGTGGTGTTAGAGACAGTTGCTGTAAATGTGATATTAGAGACAGCTGCTGTAAATGTGATGTTAGAGACAGTTGCTGTAAATGTGATGTTAGACACAGAGGCTGTAAATGTGATGTTAGAGACAGCTGCTGTAAATGTGATGTTATATATAGCTGCTGTAAATGTGATGTTAGAGACAGCTGCTGTAAATGTGATGTTAGAGACAGCTGCTGTAAATGTGATGTTAGAGACAGCTGCTGTAAATGTGATGTTAGATACAGCTGCTGTAAATGTGATGTTAGAGACAGCTGCTGTAAATGTGATGTTAGAGACAGCTGCTGTAAATGTGATGTTAGAGACAGCTGCTGTAAATGTGATGTTAGAGACACATCATCATCAGGTTCCATACCGTTTGGCATAGGCGATCATGTCCTTCCACAATCTTCTATCTACTGTGCATCGTATCAGTTCTGTTGTTGACTGTTTTCCATGCCATGACACCAAGCTA
Organism: Megaustenia siamemsis; assembly: GCA_032433765.1. Lineage (NCBI taxonomy): Eukaryota > Metazoa > Mollusca > Gastropoda > Stylommatophora > Ariophantidae > Megaustenia > Megaustenia siamemsis. The sequence continues at coordinate 42,039,647 of JAVIAB010000008.1, read as the reverse complement.
TCCAGTATTTTCCCTTGTTGTCGTCCGCGATATCTTTTTCCTTCGGTTTTCCAGTTGTAACCAAGTATTCCAACTTTCCTCTTCTCATGATGTGCCAGAAAAATGTTGATTGTTTCTTTCTGATGTTTTTTTTAGGAGCTCCCTTTTTGTGTTGGCCTCTTTGAAAATTTCCTCATTGGTCTTTTTAGCTGTCCAGGGAACTTTCAACATTCTTCTGAGAAATCCCATCTCTGTGGCCTCTAATCGTCTTTTCATTTTTTTTTCTGTCTACTGTCCATGATTCGCTTCCATAGGTCAGAATTGGTGCTATATAGCACCGATGAACTCTCTTTCTCATTTCTATTGACATAGTAGATTTGTTGCATAAGATATTTCTCATTTCTGAAATTTTGGCCTGAGCTATTCTGCTTTTTATTTCTGTGGTAGGAGGCGAAGGCGTGCCTCCCAGCACCAGAGCTGGAAGTTGTCAGCGACCCACAAAAATGTCGTGCTGAAGTCGAATGTGATGGGCCGAAAGGCGCAAATATAACAGTTATACTGCAAACCACAACACAACGCAGACATGTCCACTACGTCTTTGTAAGGGCGGATGATGAAGAGGAATATTCTAGTCTACCACGATACTCTAGAATACTTTAGTCATCGGGCGAACGCAATCAACCGACCATTCCTGTGATGCATCTTCTGTTCTGTTAGAGACACAGCGGCTGTAAATGTTATATTGGAAACACATCTATAAAGATGATGTTAAAGACAAATCAGCTGTAAAGACTATTTTAGAAGACAGCAGCCGTGAAGATTGTTAAAAGTAGCAGCTGTTAAGGTGATATTAGAGACACAGCAGCTGTAACGATGATGTTAAAGATACAACAGCCATAAAGATGATGTTAGTGATACAACAGCCATAAATGTGATGTTAGAGACACTGCTGTAAAGATGATGTTAATAACACTGCTGCTGTAAAGATGATTACTAAATTGCTGTAAAGATGATTACTTCCATCTCTTCTCTCAATGTTTGTTTTTTGCCAAACCTTCAATAGCAGGTCTTCTATTACATGTCTCAAAGCTTCCCCGTATACGTTGATATAAGCACGTTCCAGCTGCAGTAATAAGCCCTTACTTTTGGTGCCTCTGTGCCAAAACAATAAATATCTCTAGGTTTACTTTTCTTCTGTTCTATGTTTTTTTTTCAGCTTTTACCTCTGGCGAACTCCCTAGAGACTATGAACTGAATTTTGCGTGTTAATCAGTTTTTCCCTGGCAGCCGTGTGCACAGTGGTCCCTCGCCATGCAGGCAGATAACTCAGTCTTCGGAGGTACTCGTACATCGACGACTAATTGACGTTTCAAGCCGGGTGAGACCAGGGGTGGTTACCGCAGAGAGAAATTATAAATAAAAATCCCAACTGGTTCAGCCGGGATTTGAACTCACAACCTCTCTGGCTCAAGGCCGGCGTCTTGCATCGAGACCAACCAGTCCTCCATCTGTTCTGTTTACTCCACCTCTTTTTTTTCTGCTAACCTTCCTTCTCTAACTCTAATATCTACCAACGTTTATATAAAATATGCTTTGTCATTGCAACATTATATAAGTTATTGTCACAATGGCAGCTGTTATTGTTTTTTTTTTTAATTGGCTAATTCTGTCACATTTAGTTTTGAGGAGGTGGGAGGTATATGTATGTGTGTGTGTGTACGTTTTTGTGGCGCGAAGGAGGGGCGGGGGTGATTATAAATTCAGAAGAAATGTAATGCGGTCTTAGTTTGGATTTCAAAAAGTCCTAACGGGAATCTGTCATCATGATAAGTGTCGAGGGCAGTTCACACTGTCACTAGATGCATGCTCGCGTCAGGGGGGAAAAAATAAGAACACAGCTAAACAGGCACTATTACTCAAATATGGTGCCGGCTGACATGTTAGCTTAGCCGACCGGGAGACTTGGATAACCTGTTTGAATCGCCAGATAGATAAATCGATACGGGTCTGTTGTTTTCCCGGCTACATTTTGAACACGTGATACCGTCTGCCGGAAGCAGAGGTCCTGTTTTTCGTACTGTCTGATATAGTTCATTGTTATATATATAAAACTGAACATTTTGGAAGACATATTCAATCAAAAACACAGTACCAGAATATTACGTACGCTGGTGATTTCGGCGCTTTAAAATGTCAGTGATTGTTGGTAACTTCAACCCAGGTTTACAAAGAACGATAATCCAACCTGTCGGAGTTTGTCAGCTACAGCGCAAGCATAGGGGAACAACCAGAGGACACACACATTTACGTGCACTGACCACTTGACCCAGCTCATCGTGTGTTATGCTGCTGTTGTTACCATGAGAAAACATTCTACGAGTCACATGATCACAAGACTTGAACGTTGAAGAAGAATCAGAAGACAACACGTGTTTATTATCGCCGTTTTCACCGTCGGTAATGGGTTGTCATTAATTGCATGTGAATGACAAGTGTTGTTTTTGCCACTACAAATCACAAGTGTTCTGCTCTCGTATGTAGATCTTCAACAAATACACTTCTTGTCCACTTCCTCCAGTCTTGAGTAAACAAATCGTGTTCTTCTACAGATCTGTTGTTCTATTATCTTCTTTCTACAGATCTGTTGTTCTATTATCTTCTCTTTCTACAGATCAGTTGTTCTATTATCTTCTTCTCTTTCTACAGATTTGTTGTTCTATTATCTTCTTTCTACAGATCTGTTGTTCTATTATCTTCTTCTCTTTCTACAGATCTGTTGTTCTATTATCTTCTTCTCTTTCTACAGATCTGTTGTTCTATTATCTTCTTCTCTTTTTACAGATCTGTTGTTCTATTATCTTCTCTTTCTACAGATTTAGTATTCTATTATCTTCTTTCTGCAGATCTGTTGTTCTATTATCTTCTTCTCTATCTACAGATCTGTTGTTCTATTATCTTCTTCTCTTTCTACAGATTTGTTGTTCTATTAGCTTCTTTCTACAGATATGTTGTTCTATTAGCTTCTTTCTGCAGATCTGTTGTTCTATTAGCTTCTTTCTACAGATCTGTTGTTCTATTATCTTCTTCTCTTTCTACAGATTTGTTGTTCTATTATCTTCTTTCTACAGATATGTTGCTCTATTATCTTCTTCTCTTTCTACAGATCTGTTGTTCTATTATCTTCTCTTTCTACAGATTTGTTGTTCTATTAGCTTCTTTCTACAGATCTGTTGTTCTATTATCTTCTTCTCTTTCTACAGATTTGTTGTTCTATTAGCTTCTTTTTACAGATCTGTTGTTCTATTATCTTCTTCTCTTTCTACAGATCTGTTGTTCTATTATCTTCTTCTCTTTCTACAGATCTGTTGTTCTATTATCTTCTTCTCTTTCTACAGATTTGTTGTTCTATTAGCTTCTTTCTACAGATCTGTTGTTCTATTATCTTCTCTTTCTACAGATCTGTTGTTCTATTATCTTCTCTTTGTACATATCTGCTGTTCTTTTATCTTCTCTTTCTACAGATTGTTGTTCTATTATCTTCTCTTTCTACAGATTTGTTGTTCTATTAGCTTCTTTCTACAGATTTGTTATTCTATTAGCTTCTTTCTACAGATCTGTTGTTCTATTATCTTCTCTTTCTACAGATCTGTTGTTCTATTATCTTCTCTTTGTACATATCTGCTGTTCTTTTATCTTCTCTTTCTACAGATTGTTGTTCCATTATCTTCTCTTTCTACAGATTTGTTGTTCTATTAGCTTCTTTCTACAGATCTGTTGTTCTATTATCTTCTCTTTCTACAGATCTGTTCTATTATCTTCTCTTTGTACAGATTTGCTGTTCTTTTATCTTCTATTTCTACAGATTGTTGTTCTATTATCTTCTCTTTCTACAGATTTGTTGTTCCATTATCTTCTCTTTCTACAGATCTGTTGTTCCATTATCTTCTCTTTCGACAGATTTGTTGTTCCATTATCTTCTCTTTCTACAGATCTGTTGTTCTATTATCTTCTCTTTCGACAGATTTTTTGTTCCATTATCTTCTCTTTCTACAGATCTGTTGTTCTATTATCTTCTCGTGTTGCCTCGCCTTCTTATGTTATCGTTTTCATAGTGGATTCCCAGAACATGATCACTTTCAGTGCTTCAATTCAATATGTGATGCTCTCTGATATGTATGTTTGTTTTCATCATAAAATTGCGTTTTAGTTTTAATCTTGGAAGCTGTGTAGGATTTATGGATGACGATGTCTTGAGTCTAGCACATTTCACTCATTCCTAAAACTGATATTTGATGGAAGTGGTTTCAGTTTGTAACACTAAACACAAAAAATAAAGTTTCTAGCTAAAGTCAGTATTCATGTATGAATGATATTTTAGCAGTTAATGCTCGTAATACAGATATTTATGTTTGAAAATTGGCAAATCTGAGAGTTTCATGCGATACAATATTACTGTTTTAACCAACAAAGTTTTTACATTTTAAGATAAGCGTCTCCTAAATACTTTGAATGTATAGTAGAAGAAGCGTTTGTATGTTATCGTTCTTGATATACACAAATCAGTTAAGACTGAAGTAAGTAAAAAAAGTAAAGTACCCCCCGTCACGCCAAGTGGCGTATAGGGAAATATGGTGTTAGTGACCCTATATTTTACAGACCTTCAGCACATGATTTTTTTTTTTTTTTGGGGTAATGTGGTCGGTATTACGCCCGTGCTGTTTTACTTTCCCAGAGAAATCCGGTACCCATTTAAGGCTGGGTGAACCCGGAGCCGTCGGTTGGGATCGAACCCTACCCCTTGTCCGTAGTAGTCCAGTTCACTAACCACTGAGCTATCGCGGCTCCTACTAATTTTTAGGGAATTAGTAAAACCCAGGTGTCCTCGCCAGGGTACGAACCCCGGCTGTTGCCGTGGTAAGCCAACCGCCTATCGATTGCGCTAACCGGACACCCTAAGACTGAAGTAGCAGTGATAAATTACTGTTGTAACACTCTCTCGACGGAGCTACTTCTGATGATGAGATTGCCTCCTGCTGCGAAGCTCTGTATAACAAGTTTCCTATTACATATATTGGGAGGAAGGGATAGAGGGAAGCAAAGAGAAAAGATACCGGACAGCTTAAGAGAATGGCTTGGTAGAAGGTAGGCAACACAATTGATAAATAACTGTCGAGATCTAAAATTGTGTACCTATGTCAGCAGTCTTGTTACTTAATGATTATTTATATATATATATATATATATATATATATATATATATATATATATATATATATATATATATATATATATATGGCCTTTGGTGTCTTGACAGACGGTCGGTAGTTTGATAAAGCATTAATGTCTCATACTGGGTGCTGCTTTACTGAACATGTTCTCTCGTGGCTGAATGTGCCATCCCAGGACAGACAGATCCATCCACAGAACAAACAAGGTGTATTTGCGGTACCTGGCCTTGTCTCTTTTCTCTTGCGCCTTTTCTCTTCTGAATTTGATATCAGCACTGTCTCGAAAGTTGCTGTGCCATTTTTTATTTTTGCTCTCCATGTGATATGATCCGCAGCCAGGGTTTCCCAGTTCCTTTCACTTATAGAAAATGTCATCAAGGAAGCCCTGCAAACATCCTTATATCTCAGCACTGGTCTCCCCTTTGATCTCTTTCCGTCCTTAAGTTCGCCATACAATATTTGTTTGGGAATACAATTGTTTGCCATTCTTCTTACATGGCCCAGCCACCTTAGTCTGCGACTCCTAAGTGTTGCCATGATCGATGGGAGTTTGGCTCGCTTTAAGACATTAGAGTTAGCTACTTTGTCCTGCCATTTGATGTTCATAATCTTGCGAAGGAAACGTACATGAAAGCTGTTTAACCTTTTCTCCTGCCCTGCATAGGTAGTCCAAGTTTATGATTCGTATAGAATTGTACTAAGCACACAACTTTGGTAAATTTGAATCTTAGCCCTGAGTGCTAAATTGGTGTTGGCCCATGCTCTATCTTTAAGCTTACCAAATGTGGAAGCTGCCTTTCCGATTCGGGAATTTATTTCTTCTTCAAGGGAGACATTGATTGTGACCATAGAACCGAGATAGGTGAACTTTCTCACAGGCTCAAGGGGTATGTTGTAAAAACCATTCATGGAGGTATTGTGAAAGGAGCTAGAGAGAAATGAAAAATGTTGACTGCGTCCTGTCACTGGTGCCCCCAACGACCCATAGTGTTATGGGATGAAATAAAGTTAACTGCCTTCTATCAATGGTCGTCTGTGTATATAAATAGTCTGCTTTCTGCTTATGCGAAATTGTAAACGGAACCTGAAATAGTGGATGAATTGTCAGCGATTAGTTCTGACGCACTGTCTGCTTGTCTGTATCTTTAAAGGAGCTACGGCTTTTTTTTTCTTTTAATTAAGACAGTTGGTGCGTTCGTGCACCACGTGATCGTATCGTCGGCAGACATTACGTACTCGACCCCACATTGTATGTTATTAATTAGGTCATGTATGGAAATTAGAGATAGGAGTGGTCAATGGTATGGAAGGAGTGAACTTTGTAATTTTGCTGACTTGTTCTTGTCAGAATACATTAAATAAACGTATTATGATCATGTACAGTCGTCTCCATCTGCTTGTACTTGCTATCCCCAAGATTATGGTTGCGTCATCATACCGTAAAGTATATAATAACCGCGCCACTGCAAGACTGCAAGTTGTAGCCAATCACATACCCGAGATCTAAAAGTGACGTCAACTCCTCAAAAATAGCACACGAAAACAACTCGTACAAACGTATTGACTACCTGTTACGTTCTAGGTAACTCTTTTACGTCTGGTAAGTAGTTAACCTCGATATGACACACGTGTGCCTAGAAATGACAGTTTGTGCACAGACTTAACGAGGCTAAGGCAAGGCCTGTTATTGTCATTGGTTCTGTGGGCGGTTACGTCCTCCAGATACATTTTTTTTTTTTAAACTTATAAGTCTCTAGGTAGGTGAACATTATCGTAGTGGTAGCCCACTGATTTGACGGTCAAGTTAACACGAGTTCGATCTCAGCTTGAAGTTTTTCTAGTCTTACCAGTTAACGAGAATGGACATCTGATTCTGTGAGTTGTTGAGGGTAAGAGAAAACAATGAGGAAGAGCACCTGCCCCTCACATCATCCATATAATGTGGCCTACTACAGTCAAGTTTAACACTTCACCACCACCTCTTCCCCTCACAATATTAGAGGCTGGATGCACCCCGAAGTTTCCTATTACTTATATATATATCATCAAGTATCATGCCTGTTGGCGTATGTGATCATGTCTCTCCACAACTTTCGATCTCGACAGTTATTTATCATTTCCGTTGTTGACCTTCTGCCGAGCCATTCTCTTAATTAAGCTGTCTGGTATATTTTCTCTTTGCTTCCCTCTAACTCTTCGTCCCTCAATTTTCCTAGTTGTTACAGTATATTTCAGCTGTTCCCTTCTTATTGCATGACCAAAATGTGATTATTTCCTCTTAATATTGGATATTAGCTCTCGTTTTGCTTTCGCCTCTTTCATAACGTTTTCATTACTCTTCTTAGCTGTCCATAGTATTCTCAACATTCTTCTGTAAAACCCCATTTCTACAACTTCCAGTGATTTTCTTGTCTGTTGTCCTATTGTCCATGATTCACATAAACACACACACACACACATATATATATATATATATATATATAGTGCACTGACAATTGAACTAGGATCGTACCAATCAGTAGTAAGCGCACTGACAATTAAACCTGGGTCCTTCTGATCAATAGTAAACGCACTGACAATTAAACCTGGGTCCTTCTGATCAATAGTAAACGCACTGACAATTAAACCTGGGTCCTTCTGATCAATAGTAAACGCACTAGCAATTTAACTCTTTTTTCATTATGCAGATGGTGTTTTAAATTTGTTTCAGTCTGAGTATCTTGCTATTTGTATATGGCGGGGCTCAAGAATGGGTCTAGTTACTGCTGTCGAGATATTCGTAGCTGTTGAGGTGGGAGTTCTATAAGGTGAAGAAAGAATGGTAGCCAGTGGTAATGTTATAATATGGTATATGTTATATTTTATCTATCTATGACTTTGTTTGAGCCGAAGACGGTACATAGGACAGATTGCCCACGTTCAATTATGTTTGCTATAAAGTGTCAGACCATCAGCGGTATAGCAGCCTCTTTTATCTCGTCACTTGACGCCATTCAGCCTCTGGATCTTATAAGGGAGCTAATTCCCGCTGTTATTGCCTCTCGCCACAGAGTTGTTCTTTGCGTTTCTTTAGGTCGGCCTCTTTTGCTTGTGCCCTCTTTTTCACATTTGAAGGCCTGTTTTGAGATTTTCTTCTCATTACGTGGCCGGCAAATGGCCACCTTTTGATTACAGATGATATTGTTGGACGCATGGCTATTTCTCATACTTCTGCAATAATCTTGAATTCATTTCATAGCATATGAAGTATTTTTTCTCAGCCTCAATTATGTTCTGTTCATGGAATCATCATCATGTGCCATACAGGTTGGCGTAGGCGATCATGTCCTTCCACAATCTTCTATCTACAGTGCATCGTATCAGTTCTGTTGTTGACTGTTTTCCATGCCATGACATCAAGCTATCCATTATTTTCTCTCTTTGTCGTCCGCAAATTCTCTTTCCTTTTATTTTGCCAGTTGTAACCAAGTATTTCAATTTTCCTCTTCTCATGATGTGCCAGAAAAATGTCGATTGTTTCTTTCTTATGTTTTTTAGGAGCTCCCTTTTTGTGTTGGCCTCTTTGAGAATTTCCTCATTGTTCTTTTTAGCTGTCCAGGGAACTTTCAACATTCTTCTGAGAAATCCCATCTCTGTGGCCTCTAATCGTCTTTTCATTTGTTTGTCTACTGTCCATAATTCGCTTCCATAGGTCAGAATTGATTCTATATAACACCGATGAGCTCTCAACGCTATTTTGGCCTGAGCTGTTCATGGAATCGGTTTCACTCAAATCGAGAATTCCCCATATTCGCCCCCACCACATGTCACCAGCATACCGCCAAAACTACGTTGGTCATTCCTTTGTCACGTCGACGCCCTTGCAGCCCTTATCGGCACATGCGACGATTCCAAGCGACTTCCATCAAAGAGAGAGTGCACAGTCACTTTCCCACTCCAGTTTCTTCAACAAAGCACACTTAAAACAAAGGGAGGCGAAGGCGCGCTGGAAGTTGTCAGCGACCCACAGCTGATGGCTTGCGTCAGGATCGGTGAACCAGAGCCATCCAGACCCTGCTCCACCTCTCCGCGGTGCCCCTAGTAACAGACTAACCTGTCTAGTCTGGCTAGACTGGGCACTTTCTACTACTTCACTAACCTGTCTAGTCTGGCCAAGCGAGTAGGGATCGAAGAGGGAAGACAACCCGGTACTCATAAATGTCATGCTGAAGTCGGATGTGTTGGGCCGAAAGGCGCAAATATAACAGTTATACTGCAAACCACAACACAACGCAGACACGCCCACTTAACGTCCTTTTAAGGGCGGATGATGAAAAGGTGTACTCCTTTAGTCATTGGGCGAACGCAAGCAGCAAAACCAATAAAGCAACCGAAACGGTTTAAGCGACTATGTTAGTCTCTGCAAAAATATGACGACATGCAGCCATTTTTCGTTGTCGGTTATGACGTCAAGAAAGTCATTTGTTTTCAAACGTATCTAATTTAGAAAGTGTTTTTCATTACTCGCATTCATAAATAAGGGTGAACAATACATTTGATTTGAAAATCTTAAGCTTTGTTTTTGTGCTTAAAATTTTTTTAAATTGTCATATTTTATCAAGGTTTGTAAAAGTCATTGCAGCCTTTGCTTTAATAAAGAAACTTTTGAACGAAAAGTACTAAATGATAAATAATTCGTGCGACTGTTCCATATTTCATCAACTAACTGCTGTATAGCGCTGCTAATTACATGAGAAATAGACTTACCCTGAAACATCTTCTCCTCCTCCACTTTCTCTCTCTCTCTCTCTCTCTCTCTCTCTCTCTCTCACCAGCATCTCTCTTGCATCCCATATCTCGCCCCCTTTTCTCTAATTTTTCCCCAAAATATTGCGAAGTTTTAAGACAACAATAACGTTTACGCACTGGCCACATCAGAATGAGAAATCACATGTTCAACAAACTAAAAATAATAACTACCAGCCTATGCCACTGTACCCTGGATAACATGACAACAAAACATGTTCTGCATTATTGCCTCAGTACACAGACCTGAGGAGGACAATGTGGTCCACACCCACCTCTCTGGAAGAGAAACTATATGGGGCAACAGAATCACTTAGACAGCTGCCTTCATGAGAGAGTCCGGAGTCCTAGTCTGAATGAGCCATGATCGCAGAAGAAGAAGAAGACAACAACAACAACAAAAACAGTCGTCATTCTAACGGTCTAGTTTCCTTCAGTTGCAGCTCACTACAGTTTTGTTATTTATTATCGCTGAATCAATGTGCGCTTCCCGAAGCGTTGCAACACGCGTATATGAAAATATGGAGAATAGGCGGTTGACGTTTCTGGGCACTTTCTACTACTTCACGTGGATTGTACACATCTGTTTGTCGTTGTTACTTTCGTTGATTTCCTCATGCTCCATGAAGATAAAATACACGTTACTTCTATTATACACTGAAAGTGATTAGAAGAAGTTTTATCTTAAAACTTTACACTTTTGTCGTTACAAATGTCATTTTACATCCCCCGAAACTCTCAGGTTTGGCAACATTTGGTCGTTTTGTTACGAGTTTTAACAACTAGAAGCACGTACATAAATATTGACTTAGATACAAATGTTACGTTCTGTGTGCCATGTCACAAATTTGAACCACTTGCACGAAATATCAATTTTAAGGATGTGTGGGACGTACTAGGATCTGGACATCTCCATCTGCATAAATGCAGCCAAGGTTTGAACTAAAATGCTACTTGGATGTGAAAACAAGAGACTGTGTGCACAATCCGTAAACACCAAAGTTCCAGTCAAACTTTATGGGTGGAAAAAGGAGAGCGAGAGACTCAAGTTTGTTCACTGGTTACATGATATCCTATTTGAACAAGAAACAGAAGGAAACAAGAAAATAACCCAATCATCATCATCAAGTACCGGGCCTGCTGGCGTAGGTGATCATGTCACTCCACAACTTTCGATCACGACAGTTATTTATCATTTCTGTTGTTGACCTTCTGCCAATCCATTCTCCAAAACTGTCTGGTATTTTTTCTCTTTGCTTCCCTCTATCTCTTCGTCCCTCAATTTCCCAGTTGTTGCAATATATTCAAGTTGTTCTCTTCTCATTACATGGCCAAAAAATGATGATTGTTTCTTCCTAATATTGAAAATAGCTCTATTTTTGCTTTGACCTCTTTCAGAACGTTTTCATTACTCTTCTTAGCGCTGCCCATAATATTCTCAACATTCTTCTGTAAAACCACAATTCTACAGACTCCAGTGATTTCCTTGTCTGTTGACAAAATAACCCCACCCAAAAAAAAGTCACGTGACGAATGGGAAAAATGTTTTTTTTTTTTTAACAGATCTTTGACGCCATTATTTTTGGGGTAATTTGGTCAATATTACTCCAGTGCCGCTTTTTTTTTCCTCTTAGAAAAAAAAAATCCTGTACCCATTTACGACTGGGTGAATCTGAAAGCCGTTAGGCAGGCTCGAATTCAACATCCTATCCTTAAGTAGTCCAGTTCGCTAACCACTGAGCCATATCGGCTCCGAATTTGAACAAGGGCTGATTGTGTCGTTTTATTTGAGCGTTACGTTTGTTATTTATTTAATTTTCTACCTGCCATATCTTAATTAGTAACTTCTTCGATGTCACATACTCTGCATGTAGAGATCGTAGTAACTCCCCTTTAAGCAAGTACTTTTATAGACGTTATTTTCAGTTGATATGGATTTATGACATCGGGCACATTTGATGGGATAAAGGAGGGAGGATGCATGTTAGAGGTTGTGCATCGTGGCACACAGAATGAGGAGGAAACATGTTAGAGGTTGTGCATCGTGGCACACAGAATGAGGAGGGAGCATGTTAGAGGTTGTGCATCGTGGCACACAGAATGAGGAGGGAGCATGTTAGAGGTTGTGCATCGTGGCACACAGAATGAGGAGGGAGCATGTTAGAGGTTGTGCATCGTGGCACACAGAATGAGGAGGGAGCATGTTAGAGGTTGTGCATCGTGGCACAGAATGAGGAGGGAGCATGTTAGAGGTTGTGCATCGTGGCACACAGAATGAGGAGAAAACATGTTAGAGGTTGTGCATCGTGGCACAGAATGATGAGGAAACATGTTAGAGGTTGTGCATCGTGGCACAGAATGAGGAGGAAGAAATATATGAATAGCCTGACGTGTAAAAAAAAAAAAAAAAAGTAATACATGTCTGATTAGAGAGTGTTGACAAATAGGGAGGACAGATATTTGTCAAAATCCGCAAGTTCAAGACGGCACGGCACAATCTAATGATGCCGATGACACGTGGAGCTTGACCGAACTAAGAAATGTACATGAAAGATTATTATTAGAGCCCTTAGGACGCAGTGATGAGTCACGGACGAATTGTGTACACAAATACACAGAGGTGACATTGTAGATTAGCTACAGCACACTTCTTGTAGCTGCGAGCTATGTGTGTACGTCCGTCTGTGCTGTACCGGTGCGGTAGACTTGATCCCAATAATCGCTGTGCGTGTGCCGGCTTCTCCCCGTGACGCGTGTATGTCTCTCCCTCCTACTTCGACTGTGAAATAATATCTAAGTGCTTTCGGTGATAGGAAGAAGCGAATGAGAACAACAACAATAATCGCAGAACAGGATAAAGCTTTTTCATGTGTAGGACTCCACCATCTTTCGTGGCTGCAAATACACGAGGGCGTGAAATGTGTAGTGGAGATGTCTAACAATCTTGTCGCGTCATCACAAACAACATGCGGGCATGCTGGGTTTCGTGTAGTCGCTTGTTATTCCCCTTCTTAAGCACACCGTGGCGTGTCCTAGTCCGTGATAAGATAAGAAACTTCACTTGATGCCTAATTGTTATCCAATTTCAGATTTGCTACGCCATCGTTAAGTCTAGTTTTACATTTGACTGTAATACTGTTGTAATACTAATATCAACTATTAGTAATATTTCATCGTTCACTACCGGTGTTCTGGTTGTTGTGATTATTATCAATCATTAAACCGTAGATACCTGGACACCTGCCCGGATGATTAGCTTAACTATCCTTAACAGGGATGGCTTGTGTTTGTGTGCAGGTCGTGTGTGATCAGTCGTGTGATATTTCACTTTGGGTTTGAAGCTTTTATCCTTCGTTCATGCCGGGACAAGCTTACTGTAAGTAACCACATGTCTCACCCACTGATAGTTTTGTTAGTAATGTGTGTTCACTCTTATCCGGCCCAGTGGTAGTTTTGTTAGTAATTTGTGTTCACTTTTATCTCGCTCAGTGATAGTTTTGTTAGTAATGTGCATTCACTTTTATCTTGCCCAGTGATAGTTTTGTTAGTAATGTGTGTTCACTTTTATATCGCCCAGTGATAGTTTTGTTAGTAATGTGTGTTCACTTTTATCTCGCCCAGTGATAGTTTTGTTAGTAATGTGTGTTCACTTTTATCTCGCCCAGTGATAGTTTTGTTAGTAATGTGCATTCACTTTTATCTCGCCCAGTGATAGTTTTGTTAGTAATGTGTGTTCACTTTTATCTCGCCCAGTGATAGTTTTGTTAGTAATGTGCATTCACTTTTATCTCGCCCAGTGATAGTTTTGTTAGTAATTTGTGTTCACTTTTATCTCGCTCAGTGATAGTTTTGTTAGTAATGTGTGTTCACTTTTATCTCGCCCAGTGATAGTTTTGTTAGTAATGTGTGTTCACTTTTATCTCGCCCAGTGATAGTTTTGTTAGTAATGTGCATTCACTTTTATCTCGCCCAGTGATAGTTTTGTTAGTAATGTGCATTCACTTTTATCTCGCCCAGTGATAGTTTTGTTAGTAATGTGCATTCACTTTTATCTCGCCCAGTGATAGTTTTGTTAGTAATGTGTATTCACTTTTATCTCGCCCAGTGATAGTTTTGTTAGTAATGTGTATTCACTTTTATCTCGCCCAGTGATAGTTTTGTTAGTAATGTGTATTCACTTTTATCTCGCCCAGTGATAGTTTTGTTAGTAATGTGTGTTCACTTTTATCTCGCCCAGTGATAGTTTTGTTATTAATTTGTGTTCACTTTTATCTCACCCTAACCTGTCTTTTTTCATTTTCTATGTCTATTTAAAAAAAAAAGCACCTGGTTTTGCTGGGCTGGGCATGGTATTAACAGCGAGGAAGGGCACCTCACCCCCTTACATCAAATGATTTGTCCTAGTACTGCCCCTTTTTTTTGCTCCTCCTTGGATGTTCAAAAAGACACTGAGTGTAGGGCGTTGCATTACCTCCTCAATTTTCCCCACCATCGAAGCCCACAGGCCTTGATTTTCCAGAACCATTCTTAGAGTGAAGCAGACATTTACTGAGATAGGTTCCTTATTCGGCAAATATTGAGCTCGTGGGCTCTGCTGTTCAAATTGGAGGTTGAACTGTTAGGGAATACGCCATACGGCACGGTGCTGCTTTCATGTTGACTACAAGTAGTCTGGCCTTGGAAGTTGGCTGTCACTAAAGCATTGGCATGTAAGTTATGGCTATCATTAAAGCATTGGCACGGAAGTTATGGCTATCATTAAAGCATTGGCACGGAAGTTATGACTATCATTAAAGCATTGGCATGGAAGTTATGGCTGTCACTAAAGCATTGGCATGTAAGTTATGGCTATCATTAAAGCATTGGCACGGAAGTTATGGCTATCATTAAAGCATTGGCACGGAAGTTATGGCTATCATTAAAGCATTGGCATGGAAGTTATGGCTGTCACTAAAGCATTGGCATGGAAGTTATGGCTGTCACTAAAGCATTGGCATGTAAGTTATGGCTATCATTAAAGCATTGGCATGGAAGTTATGGCTGTCACTAAAGCATTGGCATGGAAGTTATGGCTGTCACTAAAGCATTGGCATGGAAGTTATGTCTGTCACTAAAGCATTGGCATGGAAGTTATGGCTGTCACTAAAGCATTGGCATGGAAGTTATGGCTGTCACTAAAGCATTGGCATGGAAGTTATGGCTGTCACTAAAGCATTGGCATGGAAGTTATGGCTGTCACTAAAGCATTGGCATGGAAGTTATGGCTGTCACTAAAGCATTGGCATGGAAGTTATGGCTGTCACTTAAGCATTGGCATGGAAGTTATGGCTATCATTAAAGTATTGGCATGACTTGCGATAAGAGAGTCCATGGGGAAGTCTGGTCTAACAAAGGTCAGCTTCATTTTCATGCAAGGGCTTGTGGGTATAGGGAGCGCACACTATCATGCTTGCCGATCTTTGGCTGATGTTGAATGCAGAAGGGAAACGGACCGCTGGACATGCTGAGTGCCCTCATGTATGCTGGATAAAAAACAAGACTCAATAAACGACTCTGGATCCGCAATTCTGAACAAACTCCATGAATATGTAAAAGTGTGAGATGCCAGGAGGGAGCGCTACACAAAAAGCCAAATAAGACATGTCATCCAACACAAATCTCGTGTCTTTAGTCGCTGCACACTGAGGTATAAATTCGAAAGTAATCCGATATTTTATATATATATATAGAGAGAGAGAGAGAGAGACTGAGACTGATATTATCGAAGTGGTTCAGAACTGGTATACGTAACGCAAATATGAATTTTCTTGAATAGTTCATTTTTATACTCTATTAATTTATCTCGATATTTTAGTGCAGTGACGATTATGAGTAAATATTTCTAAATGTGAGCCTTTCTGGTGTAAAATAATTATAATTGAACTACAAATATTGTAAACATAGTTATGGCGTCTCGTGTGATCATTGTTAATGTAGGCCTACCATAGCAGAATGACACTCAAGTCGTGTTTTGAGGACAATGTGGTCCACACCCACTTCCCTGGAAGAGAAACTATACGGGGCAACCGAATCACTTAGACAGCTGCCTTCATAAGAGAGTCCGGAGTCCTAGTCTGAAGAGCCATGATCGCAGAAGAAGAAGCCGTGTTTTATAACTTAACAAATTTACCAATACTACTAAAATATCGTCAACAAACAGCTGTTGAAGATGCGCTGAGACTACCATATTCCGCTCTTTCTTCAGTTTCTTTTTTTTATATTAAATTGATTTCAAGTGACGTTTCAAGCTAATTTCAAGGTTACGTTTAGTGATAATTGACATATTTGACCCTGGGTGTCAATTCTTTCCCGGACCAACAAATATTCGGGGTTCACCCGGCTTCTAAAAATAAGTACTATAGATTTTTTATCTGAAGTAAAGGCGACCTGGCGTAATATCGACCAAATATGACTCTTGGTCACGAAAGATATGGTCACTAACACAAAATTCCCAGAAAGGCGGTGAGGGAACCGTTCTTCCCAACCACCCAAATTGTGTAGTTTGTGAAAGATTCAGCTTTCCCGCAGCGAATATTTGCCTCCAGCTATACATTGTTGTAATACATACGCCATCAAATATGGAAGATACATAGACACGTTTTTGTGTGTTCTTCTACTACGAGCGAACTAGACAACACTCATTGGCAAACAGCTCTGTGGTGAAACACGCCTGAACATGTTTGGGAACAAACAAAAGACAAAAAAACTAAATGAGATTGTGCTTTGGCACGTGCTCTTATTTGAGACTATAGAAATTGGATGTGGAGAACCCAAAAGAATGGAGATCTCATTTACAAACCGTGGTGTTTTTTTCCTAGGAACTGAATTTTGCGTGTTAGTCCGTTTTTTTTTTCATGGAACCCTGTGCACATAGTTCCCTCGCCGCGCAAGCAGATAACTCCGTCTTCTGGAGCTACTCATATTTTTTTCCGACTATGAGAAATTGCCGTTTCAAGCCGGGCCTCGCTGCTACGAACAGGGGTGGTTGCCGCAGAGAGAAATCACAAATGAAAATCGTTACTGGTGCACCCGGAATTTTAAGTCAAGTCTCTCTTCTCTCTCTCTGTCTCTCTCTCTCTCTCCCTAGAGCGCTCTAACTCACGGTTAATATTTCAAAGGCCTTTTACTTCAATATTGATGCTGTTGTCGGAGGCGTCAGTAGTGTGGTCATAGTTAACACCCTGACAAGGGCTGTATGTTTACAGCTAGCCACTCAATCAAGAAAGCGATGGAAATGGGGGAATCTGTACTTGACTTGCCACAATATGGGGAAGTTTTATACAGGTCATCCCACCTTATGTCATATATCGGTAGGCGTGTTTTATACACGTCATCCCATCTTATGTCATATGTAGGTGGTCATGCTTTATACACGTCATCCCACCTTATGACATATATCGGTGGGCGTGTTTTATACACGTCATCCCACCTTATGTCATATATTGGTGGACATGCTTTATACACGTCATCCCACCTTATGACATATGTCGGTGGGCGTGTTTTATACACGTCATCCCACCTTATGACATATGTCGGTGGGCGTGTTTTATACACGTCATCCCACCCTACGACATATGTCGGTGGGCGTGTTTTATACACGTCATCCCACCCTACGACATATGTCGGTGGGCGTGTTTTATACACGTCATCCCACCCTACGACATATGTCGGTGGGCGTGTTTTATACACGTCATCCCACCCTACGACATATGTCGGTGGGCGTGTTTTATACACGTCATCCCACCCTACGACATATGTCGGTGGGCATGTTTTATACACGTCATCCCACCTTATGACATATGTCGGTGGGCGTGTTTATACACGTCATCCCACCTTATGATATATGTCGGTGAGCGTGTTTTATACACGTCATCCCACCCTACGACATATGTCGGTGGGCGTGTTTTATACACGTCATCCCACCCTACGACATATGTCGGTGGGCGTGTTTTATACACGTCATCCCACCTTATGACATATGTCGGTGGGCATGCTTTATACACGTCATCTCACCTTATGACATATGTCGGTGGGCGTGTTTTATACACGTCATCTCACCCTACGACATATGTCGGTGGGCATGTTTTATACACGTCATCCCACCCTACGACATATGTCGGTGGGCATGTTTTATACACGTCATCCCACCTTATGTCCGGTGGGCGTGTTTTATTGCTACCATTGTAAAGTGGTTAAACTTTTTGGAGATTCTTGGAGCCTGCTGGGATCTGGTATGTTCACGAGCTACGGGAACCACGAGAATGCTGTTGTCGAAGTTGGATGAGATATTTAACTACTGTGTTTATTATAACCAGTCAGACGCCATGCCATGTCTGGTACCCTGCAAACGATAACAATATACCGCTTGAAGTCGCGGAGGGCCGTGCATTGTTGTCATACAAGACGCCACAATGCCCAGCCACTCACTGATTTATCGGACTGTAGCCATATAAAATATACCATTGTTTACATAGAACTTTCACACGTTATTTGACAGCCAGTCAGATTTGAACAATTTTTGGCACTGAAATATTTGTCCGGACTAATTAGAATCATTAACTTCTGTGATCTTTTGCAATGATTGGTTAATCCGACTGGGCATCAATTTCTGACTACGCCAGTTTCGTCAACAATTTGTCCTTTCCTGTCCGGAGTATTGTCGCCTCACGTTGTGTCTTTTATACTACTTCATTTATCTTCGTCCCCCATTAGATAAATAAACTATGGTTATCTCGATCGTGTAGGCAACAAAAGCAGGCGTAGTTAACATAAACGGGAGTGGTATAAATTACAAGTTTGAGCTTTCATTTTCAGTTATTTTGCCCAGCGCGGCCAATCCATCTGTTTGGCAGGTACGTTGTTTGGGAAATTTGCAGGGATTTGGTGGGACTGAAGAGAGATTGTTTGAATGTCTCAGCGGCCATCACATTTATATTCCACACATTCCATTAAGTTTTGATTCGATAACTACTTGAAATCAAGGAGTGTGTTTGTAGACACCCTGTACAACTAGAAGGAAATGTCCTATACCGTGTGTAGAAATTGTCAGCACAAAGACTTAATCACTTAAAGAATGCTTTATTCTTTAGTCAAATAAAATTATGAGTTTCTTCTGTCGATCGGACTTGTCGAAGGTTCACTGCAAGTAAAGTCACTATGTCATCGCTCACTATCTACATGATTATAAATAATTAACTCCTCCATCGTCCCGACTCTCTAGCCATCGACATGTATTGCTGTCCGTGTGTTTTAGTTTACTCTCTCGTTTGATCGGAATGTTTGATCCGCGCTAATTGATTGATTTCTCTTTCATCTACTTACATTGTCAAATTACACCTCTGTGCAAACTCAAGTGTGTTCAGTGAATGTTCCCAGCGAGTGTTAACTGTTAAAAGACATGAGATATAAATTATTGCCACAGGAGAATGCATGGAGAATTAACAATAGGACACCAAGAGCAACAATGAACCAATGAGACACAAAGGGCATCTCAAAGTGTATCCGTTGTAACATGGACAACAAAGCCTAGAAGAATGTCAAAGGCACATTAATCGCTTGTCCTCATTATCATGTGATTTGCCTTGTGATGTTGAATACCTCATTTTATAACCGTTCAAAGTGCAAAGAGAGAGGGGGGGTGTGTATTATTATCTATCAAGAAGAGACCAAGTTATCATACTCCACCTCCACACTGAACACAGCAGAATGAGGCACTACATGTAATCCAAACTGAAGACAAGTACCATTAGCCGGTGTCACTGCGCCTTAACAGATATGACGGCAAAACACATCCTGCATGACTATCCCACGCACACAGGCTTCGAGTAGAACATGGCCCACGCTCTACCATCTAAGAGAAACTATATGATGCAACCGAAACCCTGAAACAGACAGTAGAATTCCAAAGATAACCCGGAATCTATTGATTGGGTTGTGATAATATATGAAAACAGTCCACTATTATGTATATGACAATAAAGGGACAAAACACTTTTTAGCAGAGATATCATGCACAATGTTATTTTTTAAAATTTAATATTTTTTTAAAATTAACATTGACCCGTTCATTCCGCGTCTTTCTGTTTCATATTTCAATGCTGGCTTGTCCTTTACACTTTGAGTTCTCCTACCGCTTTATTTTGCTCTGTTGGTACATGATTCACTCGTTACATTAAAATTGTACTGTAGTTACTAAACGACATCGTTTTACTTGGTGATTGGCTCCTGATCCCGGGCATTATTGACCGCCCCAGCAGAAGCTTTCCACCGCATTCCTCGTTAAATCGCTGTATCTGACTGTGGATTACTGTCACTGATGACAAGAACATACGCATGACAGTACCATCATGATTGCTACACTGCGTCACAAGTATTGTTCTATTGTTTAAGAACATCGTCATCATCATTGAGTGCCGTCACCGCATCGAAGGTTGGCTACCATGGAGTTCCACTCTGTCTCTTGCTTTGGTGGTGCAGATTGTCATACGTTGACTTGTCCACCTTTTGATGTTACTCGTCCATGTTAGTCTTGGTCTGTCTCTTTTACCTTGTATTTTCCCTTCCTTCCAATATTACTTTTATTGTGCTGTTGTGTCTTTTAACATGCCCCAAAAATGTCATTTTGTCTTGTTCTTGTTGTGTTTCGTAGTTCTCTTTTCAGTTTTAGTTGTTTTAAAACTTCATCGTTTGTTTTCTTTTCTATCCATCCAATTCTACCTATTCTTCTATAAAGAAGAATAAATATATATATAATATAAATATCATCATCAAGTAACGTCGTGCCTGTTGGCGTAGGTGATCATGTCTCTCCACAACTTTCGATCTCGGCAGCTATTTATCATTTCAGTTGTTGACCTTCTGCCAAGCCATTCTCTTAAGCTGTCTATTATTTGTTATCTTTGCTTCCCTCTATCTCTTCGTCCCTCAATTTTTCCAGTTGTTACAATATATTCCAGTTGTTCTCTTCTCATTACATGGCAAAAAAATGATGACTGTTTCTTCCTAATATTGGAAATTAGCTCTCTTTTTGCTTTGACCTCTCTCAGAACATCGTCATTACTCTTCTTAGCTGTCTATGGTACTCTCAACATTCTTCTGTAAAACCAAATTTCTACAGACTCCAGTGATTTTTGTGTCTGTTGTCCTATTTTCCATGATTCGCATCCACATGTTAAGACTGGCTCTACGTAACATTTAAGAACTCTTTTTCTTGTTTCTGTTGTCAAAAATGGATTGCATAGTATCATCGTCATTTTTTTTGGAAAGCTGCTTTTGCCTGAGCCATTCTGCATCTCACCTCTTTTGTACATCTTCCGTCTGAGGTTAACAAAGTTCCCCAATATAAATATAATAATATATTTAATAACAACTTCTTCTTTTGTTTGTCTCCACTTTTTCACATATTCTTTTGAGTCGAACTAGACACACAGAGTGTAAAAGATAGTAAGCCCTTACCATCATTATTTGACATTGCTGTAGTTTCCATAATGTTCGTATCTTACTGTGAATCTGTCCACAGATAAGCTATAGAGAAGGCCAGGTGGCAGAAAGGGAAACCCCCGAAAAAACCTCCAATAGGGTGAAGTCTTCAACTTTGCGGGTAGGGGTGGTTTTGCAGCCGTTTATAGCTGAATACATCCTGCTAGGGGTGGTTTCTCCGGGTCTCACTTTCTGTTCTCATGCCTGTCTAAAGTAGGCTATGGCTAACGTAACACTACCCACCCCCTCCCCCCACTCGCAAAGCTGAACACTTCACACTAGTTGAGTGGGGTTGTGGGGAATCCCTTTCTCGTCTTCTTTATAATTGGCTGTAGTCTCTCACACAACCTAAAGGCTTTCTCTCTAGAACCATTCATCTTCTTGTCTCTATTATCTCATTACGTGGATAATTCGTGTATTGGTTTATCTTCACACAATAATTGTTCCCAGCTTCCACCTATCTGTGGCTGCTTTTGCAGTTGTAATTAAATGGGCGCTATTCTATATCTTTTGACAAGTTCATGATGTGCGGCTCTGTTGCAGTGTTTATGTCATATAATCCTGATTTCCCGTGAGGTCATACCGTAGCGTATAGTCATCTAATGTCGTGTATTTCACTCCTTGCAATCTCATACCGTAGCGTATAGTCATCTAATGTCGCGTATATCTATTCTTGCAATCTCATACCGTAGCGTATAGTCTTCTAATGTCGTGTATTTCACTCCTTGCAATCTCATACCGTAGCGTATAGTCATCTAATGTCGTGTATTTCACTCCTTGCAATCTCATACCGTAGCGTATAGTCATCTAATGTCGTGTATTTCACTCCTTGCAATCTCATACCGCAGCGTATAGTCATCTAATGTCGTGTATTTCACTTCTTGCAATCTCATACCGTAGCGTATAGTCATCTAATGTCGTGTATTTCACTTCTTACAATCTCATACCGTAGCGTATAGTCATCTAATGTCGTGTATTTCACTCCTTGCAATCTCATACCTTAGCGTATAGTCATCTAATGTCGTGTATTTCACTTCTTGCAATCTCATACCGTAGCGATGATGTTGTACCTATCCATCAAGTCATATATATAGTCATGATTATTCAGGTTGTTTCTCTCGCCACCGAACCCAGCACTTCCTCAATCCTAACTCAGTGAAGTTTATGCATTTGAACAGGAGTGCGTTCATTGCGTGGGAAATTCCCATGAATGTGTCGGTATAGTGCTTACGTGTGTGTTTGTGACGCCTAATTATTGTAACATACCTGCCTGATGTGCCTCTCTGCTGATCTCTGTCACTGGGCCGAGAGTGCCTGCACAATACGGTTGTTGTTGTTGTTCGTGAATGTCATTGTACAGTACCTGTGAGTTCACACAAGGTAACTGACAAAAAATGTGTTGGTATACCCTGGAGGAGTGGTTCCGGTAGCGAGTACAACACCCCGTCTATACCATGTGAGAAAACTATTACGTTATGATTTTCTTTCCACTTTATTACAAAGCATTGTTTTTTTCCTTGTACTTTTCTATATTAACATGCCTTTGTATTTTAATTATCTTAATTAACTCTAGACAGTCTTCTCGTCCATTTGTCTTTAGGCGTCACCTTACCTCTTCACCATGTCTATCTCAACACCCCTCTCGTCGTGCCTATCAACCATCTCCCGTTTGAGCCCTTAACGTGCCAACACGATGTGTTGTTCACGATCTTTCTCCATGTTTTCCCTTCTTTGATTGCCAGGCATTGTAGTTTTCTTTGAATGCTTTTTTTTTCCCTGCCCAGCCTTTGCGGATACCAAGAGTGTGTGTTGCAAGTATGTTTTGTGCATCCTGTGAGAGAGAAAGAGATGCATGTTTTGATATAAAAGTGGAATATTTGCTATGAAATGTTGCTACATTTTGGAGGCTGCTATACTCCACTCGTTCTTAAAATAATAATTTTTTTTTTATGGATGCAGTTTTAATAGTTTAGATTACAATCAAAACGTAAACTATATTAGTTAAAGTAAATATTTGTATTTTAATGATATTTTAGTAAAATAATTGTCGTAAAAAGGATCAAAGATGTGAGAGTTTGGGGGAGAGGGGGTTAATATTACTTTTTTTAGTACATAGTTTCCGTCTTTTTAAAAATAATATCTTCTAATCAGCTTCAATGTACAAAAAAAAGGTGTATAACTGTATATTATATTTTAGATATAACAATTAAATATCACAGTTGAGGAAATACATGTGGAGACAGTCCAGAGTTACAAATATACTAACAACAAAACAAATATCAACAAGGCTGAAACTAAGAATGGCAAAATGTTACATCTTCTCAATATTCCTGTATGGTGTAGAAACATGGACATTAGACAAGAAAACAGAACAGAAAATTGAAGCCTTTGAAATGTGGATTTCTAGAAGAATAGGTAGGATTGGATGGAAACAAAAGATAACAAACGATGAAGTTTTAAAACAACTAAAAATAAAAAGAGAACTGCTGAACACAAATAAGACAAGACAAATGAAATTTTGGGGGCATGTTAAAAGACACAACAAGGTTGGCTACCATGGATCGCCATTCTACTCTGTTTCTTGCTTTGATGGTGCTGGCTGTCATAGATTGACTTGTCCATCTTTTGATGTTACTCGTCCATGTTAATCTTGGTCTGCCTCTGCCTCTTTTACCTTGTATTTTCCCTTCCAATATTAATTTTAGTAGGCTGTTGTGTCTTTTAACATGCCCCAAAAATTTCATTTGTCTTAATTGTATTGTTTAGTAGTTCTCTTTTTATTTTCAGTTGTTTTAAAACTTCATCGTTTGTTACCTTTTCTTTCCATCCAATTCTACCTATTCTACCTATTCTTCTATAAATCTACATTTCAAAGGCTTCAATTTTCTGTTCTGTTTTCTTGTCTAATGAATGTAGTATATCGATAATAAACAAATTGATCGTTAATTACACTCAAGCCACAGTTTTGGCTACGCGATTGAGCTATTTATTTATAGTTGTGGATTCCTTGTTTCCCCTCCTCCCTTCGAACTGAAACGGCGACATAATTTATTATTATTTTTTTAAAATAAATGTTTAGGCATTTAGTCGGCCCTTTCAACCTTGACTACCAGAACCTTGACCTTACACAAAGTTCACGCAGTTGTTTTCGTCGTGACCTCTCTAGTTGACTCTCAGCGTTGCAGCAAGAGAATGGGCGGGGCGGGTGAGAAATGGAAAGTGGGTTCCACACGAAAACACTATGCCCACGGACAACGATCTCCAAGATGGCAGTAATTATTTCTTTAATATAATTTTGGCAGAAATTGGAGGCCTTTTTATTTTGATGATTTTACAATTCCTCCTAATTTATGTGAATATGTAATGTGCACAAACTGAATTACATCTAAGAGAAAAAAAAAAACTCTAAGGTACTATCACATTTCACAGATTACTAAATTAAAATAAAATAGTTCAAACAATTCTCGACCAGTCACCCCACCATTTTTACCGCCTATAGAATTACAGACGTATTTCGTCACAGCAACAGATTGTAAACACCTGCTTAACGCGTAGTGTTGAATCATTTTATCCGGAAGCTTCCACGCACCCACGGGTCATGGGAAATTTATCACTGCTCTATTTATAGTAGGATGACGTCAAGCATAATCTCCAACTCTTTTTTTTTTTTTTTTAAATCAGTTATTTTGAATCTATTTTAAACATGTTCTCTGCTAGCACTAGATGAGCAGTGTGTGTTTCATGTTTTCCATTTTTTGAGGGTAGGATTGATATATCAATTACACACACACACACACTTTCTAATACGCGCATTCTCTCATTCACCACAGCAGTTTGCCATGTATACTTTAGTTGTCCTGTTTTTCAGCAATACAACTGGTGTGTTAATTTTAGAAACATGTATGGGTCTAAATGGAACATTCTATAACCGAAAGTATCAACTTGTCCATCTTTAAAAATACCTCTTCTCTTAAGTATGAATCTACAAAAGTTATAAATGTTATTAAGTGATATAAAGTGTTATTAAGTGATATAAAGTGTTATTTCGGTGTTCGAAGCCCGTGGTAGACAGAAAGGATTTTTTCTATCGGGGGTGAAATAAAAATCCTGAGTCTCACACGTCGTGGCGACTGCTTGACCAAACGGCCTTTATCCCTCGGGTTCTATCGTTGCTCCCCGACATACACCAGCAATGGTACTATGTGACGTAAAGATAGTTTTTTTTTTTTTTTTAATTAGGTGATATAAAGTGTTATTAAGTGATACAACAGTTAGTTGAGGCTGGGCAAGACATATCATTGTGTGATGTCACAAACTGTAATAGAATACTAATTCTAATAATGAGAGGAAAGATTAACAATAATAATGATAATGCTTCTTCTTTTTGTAAGCATTCGCCCGTTGTGTTAACTACCGTCCGGGCAGCTGGGCTTGATAAAGATATATCTTTCTATAGCACCTCGGGTAGACGGGACTCGTAAACCTTGGCTGGCGGCAACCCGTCTAGCGGCAACCCGTCTAGAAAAAGGGAAACTTTCATTTCTAAACCCTCCACTACCTTATGGACTAGATTCAAGTTAGAATCGAAGTCTATGGGAGTACACTCAGAGTAGAAATCCGTTAAGACAAGGGACCTTAAGTCAGTGGATGGCGCTAAACCGCCTTTCTGCCATCCCCTGCATCTTCTTTCAATTCCGAACATATGGAGCTCGTCCCTGCGAAAATTATTGAAACGAAGTCGAGAGGTGAATAGTGTGACTGGGTAGAACATTATCTCCATATTCTGTGCCAGGCAGAGTAGGTAAAGTGAAATGAGGAAGAAAACATCAATGTGTTAACTTGGAACGTAAGGACCAATGCTATGCATTAGACATTTAGACCAGCTTGGGTCACAAACAAGACCAACTATTGCTATGCATTAGACATTTAGATCAGCTTGGGTCACAAACAAGACGAACTATTGCTATGCATTAGACATTTAGATCAGCTTGGGTCACAAACAAGACCAACTATTGCTATGCATTAGACATTTAGACCAGCTTGGGTCACAAACAAGATCAACTATTGCTATGCATTAGACATTTAGATCAGCTTGGGTCACAAACAAGACCAACTATTGCTATGCATTAGACATTTAGATCAGCTTGGGTCACAAACAAGACCAACTATTGCTATGCATTAGACATTTAGATCAGCTTGGATCACAAACAAGACCAACTATTGCTATGCATTTAGACATTTAGATCAGCTTGGATCACAAACAAGACCAACTATTGCTATACATTTAGACCAGGTTGTGTCATGAACAAGACCAACTATTGCTATGCATTTAGACATTTAGACCAGGTTGTGTCATGAACAAGACCAACTATTGCTATACATTTAGACCAGGTTGTGTCATGAACAAGACCAACTATTGCTATACATTTAGACCAGGTTGTGTCATGAACAAGACCAACTATTGCTATACATTTAGACCAGGTTGTGTCATGAACAAGACCAACTATTGCTATACATTTAGACCAGGTTGTGTCATGAACAAGACCAACTATTGCTATACATTTAGACCAGGTTGTGTCATGAACAAGACCAACTATTGCTATACATTTAGTCCAGGTTGTGTCATGAACAAGACCAACTATTGCTATACATTTAGACCAGGTTGTGTCATGAACAAGACCAACTATTGCTATACATTTAGACATTTAGACCAGGTTGTGTCATGAACAAGACCAACTATTGCTATACATTTAGACATTTAGACCAGGTTGTGTCATGAACAAGACCAACTATTGCTATACATTTAGACATTTAGACCAGGTTGTGTCATGAACAAGACCAACTATTGCTATACATTTAGACCAGGTTGTGTCATGAACAAGACCAACTATTGCTATACATTTAGACCAGGTTGTGTCATGAACAAGACCAACTATTGCTATACATTTAGACCAGGTTGTGTCATGAACAAGACCAACTATTGCTATACATTTAGACCAGGTTGTGTCATGAACAAGACCAACTATTGCTATACATTTAGACCAGGTTGTGTCATGAACAAGACCAACTATTGCTATACATTTAGACCAGGTTGTGTCATGAACAAGACCAACTATTGCTATACATTTAGACATTTAGACCAGGTTGTGTCATGAACAAGACCAACTATTGCTATACATTTAGACATTTAGACCAGGTTGTGTCATGAACAAGACCAACTATTGCTATACATTTAGACATTTAGACCAGGTTGTGTCATGAACAAGACTGTGAGTTTGAAGTCATCACCTGTTCCCCATAACTTGTCATGCAGGTTTTTTTCTGTGGGCCACCATATTTGTGTCCTTATGGTGTTAAGAGTGCCGCAGTCCTGTAGTGCATGCTCTGGAGTTTGTCTGGATGCTTGTGGCAGGATTTGAACCCCCAGACCTTCTTGTTCATAGGAGGCCCAAGATGACAATGCTAGCAAAAGCTGTTTATTTAGATCCTAGAGTCCGTCTGCATTTAATTGTTTTCCTTTCTTTGGCCACAGACAGGTTAGCAGTCAGTGGCCTTATCTAACAACACCAAAGATCATCTACCTTTTGTGGTACATAGATTTCTTTGACAAACAACCCCAGGTCTGGCTAACACTTCTGCCACGTTTCCAGTATGACTGTCCTTAGTCTGCAACTATTTGACACCCCAACCTGAGTTCAACGAATGGCAGTTTATTGAATATGGTTATTTTGAACCATTATTATGTCTTAATCATTATTTCATGTATATTGTGAGACTGTCACACTGTCCTTTAACCTATCATCACATCATTATTGATTAAAAAAAACATTCTGTTCTCAAACTCATTATCTTGTCTATATAGTGTAATCATTATTCTGTCGCCTGACTCATTATCCTGTCTTTATTGAGACCATTATCCTTTTCCCTATCTCATTATCTTGTCTATATCATGTGACCATTATTCTGCCATCTAACTCATTATCTTGTCTGAATTGTGAGACCATTATCCTGCTCTCTAACTCATTATCTCGTGTATGTTGAGATAGTTTTACTCTATCCTGTACTCATTTTCTCATTGTTATTATGAGACCATTATCCTGTCCCATAACTCATTATCTTGTCTAGATTTGAGACCATCATTCTGTCCTCTAACTGATTATCTCATCTATATTGTGAGACCTCTCTAACTCATTATCTCGTTTATGTTGTGATGTTTTACTCTATTCTGTACTCATTTTCTCATTGTTATTGTCAGACCATTATTCTGTTCTCTAATTCATTATCTCATTGATATTGTGAAACCGGTTACTCTATCCTCTCACTTGTTATTTCATCTATTTCCAGATGACAGTGAAAAGCCAGATGTGTCTGGCCTGGTGGACATAAATGGAAACCCCAAACCACTGGACACGGCTAACAACTCACAGATGCACCAGTTGCCCCGAGGCAAGTCTGAGAACACAGCAGCATCAGGCAGCCAGGCCAGTCTTCCCCCAGCAACGATACCCCAGTCATATAGTTCATCCAGTGCTGACTCAAACACTTTAGACCGCAAGAAGGAGCGCAAGCGCATGAAGCAGGAGAGACAAAAATGGACCTCATCAGAAGCATATGAAGACCATAAAGAATTTAATGACATTAAGGAAATTCTGGACTTTGTAGAAGGACCTCATTCAGTCTCAAAGTCTGAAGGCAAGCCAGCTAAAAAGAAACAAGAACGCAGTAAAAAGAAAGATCATCACCTCAATGGCCCTTTAGTGTTAGAAATTACTGCAGGAGGTATATCATTATCGTTGTTTGTCAGTACGTTTATTCTGTCCTGTATGTTTCTTCTTTGTGATTTACAACTGTTGTCATTCAAACTATGACAGACTTTCAATAAATCAAAATGGGCAATATATCAATATGAGCAGTTCATTAGTCTTTCTCTCCCTTTGGGGTTTGAATGTGGTACACATATGAGCTACATTTCTCTTTGATTCTCCATAAATAAATATCTGAAACTGATGATTGTTCAAATGAAACCTGTCCCAGGAGCTTTATTACAGACATATGTAAGGCAGGGAACTTAATTAAGCAAGTGTGGCAGAATTAAATAAAGCAATTATTATGGAGCAAGTACTCAACAAGGTTCTTTAGTCGCCATTGGCATTTAGATAAACATCCCACTTTTGAGTAGCCTGTGAAAGCCGTCTGAGAAAAATGGCTTTGGTTACTCAATGAACTATTTTGTCGCAGAGGCCATAACATCTGCATCAGAGTTGAATCATTTCTGCATCAGAGTTGAATCATTTTCCTTTTAGAGAATTTGAAGTCGCATGGTGAAAGTTCGCGGCTATAGACAGAGTGTTGAAGAACTTCCCCCCGTTTCCTTGCTTCCGGCACAGTTTTTGTAACATGTGAACGAGTATTGTACAACAGTATCACACCATGTGAAAGCTTGCCTGGTCTTTTTTTCTTGATGGTTGTATGGAGATTATCTAGTGTGTCTTTGTAGTGGATAGCATTAATTGATTGGTAGACATCCTCCAGCTGTTAGGAACTGAATCTCTGATCGACCTTGGACAGGTACAGTATCACACCAGCTATTTTCCAATGGTGTGCAGCAAAACCAATGAATATTATGTGGAAAATAAACACATATATAAGTGTACATTGGTGTATTACATCATATGTTACATCATTATGCCTCCTACGTATATCCACTTGGTGCAGCCCAGGCAGGTTTCATTTTTGAACATGACTCATATATACTAGAGCATTTCTATAATCGTCAATAAATGGTTAGAGTAATAATAGTGTAAATTAATTCCTTGTTTATGCTGAGTCCTTAACCATAGATTGAGCATGAGACCAATTTCATAAAATGCTGTTTTTGTCAATCTTCTGTGGCCAAGAAATGGTGATTAACTCTTTAGCTCTTGACCAATACTTCTGATGTTTCAAAAGTATTATGCTAAATTATTATGCCTTTTTAAAAGAGTTTTTCATGCTTTGTTGCCTTTTTCTTGTTATTATATACATATATATTTACACAGAAAAAAATTGTTGTCATATTGCCTTAAGGCAGCACACACATAGATGCAAATACAAATAAAAACTGCATGTCCAGCGGAAGATTGTTATCATGATTGACCTGCATAAATGGCAGAAGGTGTCCATCTAGTATGCTGTGGTGTATCTTTCAGTCATAAGCATTCCTATGGCACTATACAATGGGGTAGCACCACCTGCCGACTCCTCTCCCCTTGTTCCATAAATGCAATTTCTGGGTATCTTTTGGTCATTTTTACACATGCAATACAGAGTCTTTAGTCCAAATATTTATTTGAGCAAGGTGAGACCAAACTGAAACATCCCTCATCTGAAAAAAAATAAGCACATTCTCCCTGATAATTGTTTATGTTTGTGAGTGACACCAGTTAAAGCACTTTTGTTTGTGAGTGACACCAGTTCAAGCACTTCTGTTTGTGAGTGACACCAGTTCAAGCACTTCTGTTTGTGAGTGACACCAGTTCAAGTACTTCTGTTTGTGAGTGACACCAGTTCAAGTACTTCTGTTTGTGAGTGACACCAGTTCAAGTACTTCTGTTTGTGAGTGACACCAGTTCAAGTACTTCTGTTTGTGACACCAGTTAAAGACACTTTTGTTTGTGAGTGACACCAGTTCAATCACTTCTGTTTGTGAGTGACACCAGTTAAAGACACTTTTGTTTGTGAGTGACACCAGTTCAAGGACTTCTGTTTGTGAGTGACACCAGTTAAAGACACTTTTGTTTGTGAGTGACACCAGTTCAAGCACTTCTGTTTGTGAGTGACACCAGTTAAAGACACTTTTGTTTGTGAGTGACACCAGTTCAAGCACTTCTGTTTGTGAGTGACACCAGTTAAAGACACTTTTGTTTGTGAGTGACACCAGTTCAAGCACTTCTGTCTGTGAGTGACACCAGTTAAAGACACTTTTGTTTGTGAGTGACACCAGTTCAAGGACTTCTGTTTGTGAGTGACACCAGTTAAAGACACTTTTGTTTGTGAGTGACACCAGTTCAAGCACTTCTGTTTGTGAGTGACACCAGTTCAAGCACTTCTGTTTGTGAGTGACACCAGTTCAAGCACTTCTGTTTGTGAGTGACACCAGTTCAAGCACTTCTGTTTGTGAGTGACACCAGTTCAAGCACTTCTGTTTGTGAGTGACACCAGTTCAAGCACTACTGTTTGTGAGTGACACCAGTTCAAGCACTTCTGTTTGTGAGTGACACCAGTTCAAGCACTTCTGTTTGTGAGTGACACCAGTTCAAGGACTTCTGTTTGTGAGTGACACCAGTTCAAGACACTTTTGTTTGTGAGTGACACCAGTTAAAGACACTTTTGTTTGTGAGTGACACCAGTTCAAGCACTTCTGTTTGTGAGTGACACCAGTTCAAGCACTTCTGTTTGTGAGTGACACCAGTTCAAGCACTTCTGTTTGTGAGTGACACCAGTTCAAGCACTTCTGTTTGTGAGTGACACCAGTTCAAGCACTACTGTTTGTGAGTGACACCAGTTCAAGTACTTCTGTTTGTGAGTGACACCAGTTCAAGTACTTCTGTTTGTGAGTGACACCAGTTCAAGTACTTCTGTTTGTGAGTGACACCAGTTCAAGTACTTCTGTTTGTGACACCAGTTAAAGACACTTTTGTTTGTGAGTGACACCAGTTCAATCACTTCTGTTTGTGAGTGACACCAGTTAAAGACACTTTTGTTTGTGAGTGACACCAGTTCAAGGACTTCTGTTTGTGAGTGACACCAGTTAAAGACACTTTTGTTTGTGAGTGACACCAGTTCAAGCACTTCTGTTTGTGAGTGACACCAGTTAAAGACACTTTTGTTTGTGAGTGACACCAGTTCAAGCACTTCTGTTTGTGAGTGACACCAGTTAAAGACACTTTTGTTTGTGAGTGACACCAGTTCAAGCACTTCTGTCTGTGAGTGACACCAGTTAAAGACACTTTTGTTTGTGAGTGACACCAGTTCAAGGACTTCTGTTTGTGAGTGACACCAGTTAAAGACACTTTTGTTTGTGAGTGACACCAGTTCAAGCACTTCTGTTTGTGAGTGACACCAGTTCAAGCACTTCTGTTTGTGAGTGACACCAGTTCAAGCACTTCTGTTTGTGAGTGACACCAGTTCAAGCACTTCTGTTTGTGAGTGACACCAGTTCAAGCACTTCTGTTTGTGAGTGACACCAGTTCAAGCACTACTGTTTGTGAGTGACACCAGTTCAAGCACTTCTGTTTGTGAGTGACACCAGTTCAAGCACTTCTGTTTGTGAGTGACACCAGTTCAAGGACTTCTGTTTGTGAGTGACACCAGTTCAAGACACTTTTGTTTGTGAGTGACACCAGTTAAAGACACTTTTGTTTGTGAGTGACACCAGTTCAAGCACTTCTGTTTGTGAGTGACACCAGTTCAAGCACTTCTGTTTGTGAGTGACACCAGTTCAAGCACTACTGTTTGTGAGTGACACCAGTTCAAGTACTTCTGTTTGTGACACCAGTTCAATCACTTCTGTTTGTGAGTGACACCAGTTCAAACACTTCTGTTTGTGAGTGACACCAGTTCAAGCACTTCTGTTTGTGAGTGACACCAGTTCAAACACTTCTGTTTGTGAGTGACACCAGTTCAAGCACTACTGTTTGTGAGTGACACCAGTTAAAGACACTTTTGTTTGTGAGTGACACCAGTTCAAGCACTTCTGTTTGTGAGTGACACCAGTTCAAGCACTTCTGTTTGTGAGTGACACCAGTTCAAGCACTTCTGTTTGTGAGTGACACCAGTTCAAGCACTACTGTTTGTGAGTGACACCAGTTCAAGTACTTCTGTTTATGACACCAGTTCAATCACTTCTGTTTGTGAGTGACACCAGTTCAAACACTTCTGTTTGTGAGTGACACCAGTTCAAGTACTTCTGTTTGTGAGTGACACCAGTTCAAGTACTTCTGTTTGTGAGTGACACCAGTTCAAGTACTTCTGTTTGTGAGTGACACCAGTTCAAGTACTTCTGTTTGTGACACCAGTTAAAGACACTTTTGTTTGTGAGTGACACCAGTTCAATCACTTCTGTTTGTGAGTGACACCAGTTAAAGACACTTTGTTTGTGAGTGACACCAGTTCAAGGACTTCTGTTTGTGAGTGACACCAGTTCAAACACTTCTGTTTGTGAGTGACACCAGTTCAAACACTTTGTTTGTGAGTGACACCAGTTCAAACACTTCTGTTTGTGAGTGACACCAGTTCAAGCACTTCTGTTTGTGAGTGACACCAGTTAGACACTTTTGTTTGTGAGTGACACCAGTTCAAGCACTTCTGTTTGTGAGTGACACCAGTTAAAGACACTTTTGTTTGTGAGTGACACCAGTTCAAACACTTCTGTTTGTGAGTGACACCAGTTCAAGCACTTCTGTTTGTGAGTGACACCAGTTCAAGCACTTCTGTTTGTGAGTGACACCAGTTCAAGTACTTCTGTTTGTGAGTGACACCAGTTCAAGACACTTTTGTTTGTGAGTGACACCAGTTCAAGCACTTCTGTTTGTGAGTGACACCAGTTCAAGCACTTCTGTTTGTGAGTGACACCAGTTCAAGCACTTCTGTTTGTGAGTGACACCAGTTCAAGTACTTCTGTTTGTGAGTGACACCAGTTCAAGTACTACTGTTTGTGAGTGACACCAGTTCAAGCACTACTGTTTGTGAGTGACACCAGTTCAAGCACTTCTGTTTGTGAGTGACACCAGTTCAAGCACTTCTGTTTGTGAGTGACACCAGTTCAAGTATTTCTGTTTGTGAGTGACACCAGTTCAAGTATTTCTGTTTGTGAGTGACAC